>PVIA01007246.1:0-86101 GCA_004024845.1 Tonatia bakeri
GAAGAACACTTAATCTTTGAGTCTTAGTATAAAATTGGTAAAAGGATAATAAACAACCTACGTCACTGAGATGTTATTTGACTAGTCACAGTTCAATGAGATAATATGTGAAAATGCTTTGTAAACTGTGATAGTCTAAAGATACTTGTTTCTGGTTATTGTCATGGTTTGTTGTGAAAATAAATGCACATTTAAAGAAGATAAGATAAATTAATTTATCAATAAAACTTTGTTTATAATCAGTCACTGAGCTTATTCTTGGGTTTCTTGATAAAACATAAACTAATTATTTAATTAGCAACTATTGATGTTGCTATTTTTCGAATCTTCTTTCTTTTTTCTCATACTATTAAGGGGAACAAATATACTGATTCAAGTACTTACTATCATTCCCTGCCAGGTCATTAATTTAGCAGCAACTTTGTATGTAGGTATCATTTGGACTTAACACAATCCATTTTTAGGTTTTGTAAATAAGCTATATAATTCTAAAAATGAGAGATTTCTTTAGAGGTAATAAATGCATTGTTTAGGAGAATGACAGATATGTTTTAAACTCTTTGAACATACACAGTAGTGTTCCAACATTATTAATAAGCTGCCTCCACTTAATAAATCAAGTCTTCCTCACATGAGGTATTAGCATACTCACTAGTTAACCGATTCCTCTAAATGACCTGTCTTTACTCTCTAAGTTTCACTTTGCTTTGCTTTTCCTCACAGTGGAAGGAGCTATTCATGTTCTTCAGGACCCTAGCCACTTTGATGGAAAGGACTGGCTTCCTACTAGTGTTACCATAAAGACATTCTTCTCAGGAAATCAGATTCACATCTCTGGTACACTCAGGATAATGTAAATAGAAGAGGCCGGTAAACCTCTGCCATTGTAAATCCAGCAACAGGATCCCCGCACTTGGTCACAGACAGACCATTTGGCTGCCCAAAGCATCAGTGTTGCTTACCCACTCCACTAAGAAATAGAACATTTCATGCTTTTCTTTTTCAAACTTCCTGTCTTACAATAGGCATTTCCCTTTCTTCAACAATATTAAATATTTTCTTTCTATGAGGCAAATATGTATAAGTGTCAGGGATACATTTTTAAAAATTATTTCTCTTTAAAATGCAGTCTGTACCATGAAACTACTCATCATGAGAGCCAGGAACCAAACAAGGAAAGTCACTGCAGTGAAATGGACCAGTTCATACAGGCACAAGGTAGAAAGACAGCCCTGGGTTGTTGCCGCTGCTGTCTTTTTTTGTTTTTGAGGTGGTAAGGTATTCAGAAATCTCAATAAAGATAATTTTTAAACTTTATTGGAATGTGAATACAATTTTTTTCATGTAGAGAAAGACATTTCAAAAAAATGTCTATTCATGCATCCCATCAATTCTCCAGAATTAAAGAACATGAGAGTCCAAGTTAAACTTACCCACTGAGAAACTCCACACAATAGATGAAAAGATTTCACACCAAGATACATCAGCTCAATGTCTCAGGAAACTAGTAACAAAGCAGTCACTGGTATATCCAGAGAAAAACAGCTCATATACAAAGAAATGAAAATAAAAATTACATTCAACTTTTAAAATGTTTTAGAAATCTAGAAAACTAACGGGAGAAAATTATTTCCAAGTTAGTATGCTACACCTAGCCACAATATCAATCAAATGTAATGTTGAAATTAAGGTATTCTGGTTTTATATAAAATGTGAGTTTAGCCATCTTGCACCATTACCTAGGAAACAACTGCAAAGCCACCTCATTGACTAAAGCAAAAAGCCAAGAGAGATGAAGAGCATGATCCAGGAAGCAAGGGTTCGACACAGAAGAGAAGGGAATAAAATAATAACGGTAAAGTAGTCTCGGGAAAATAGATGTGCGGTACGGATGTCTCAGAGCAATTGGTATGCTTTGGAGAGGAGAGTTGGCTCCAAAGAAAAATGCCTCAAAGGAAAAGGAAGTGAGATAGGTACACCAGGATGCCTGGACACGCTGGAAAGAGACTGAGTTTCCAGCGGTGCTTCAAAATAAGTTTGTAATCAGTATTCACAAAACTAAGCAATTAAAAATTAAGATCATTTAACTACATGAGAACAAAATGACTTAGCTATAAATAATATGTACATGGCCCTAATAATGCAAGAATTTGGAATACAGACTGAAGCAAAATTGTATTGGGGGATGTATAGCAAGACCAACTCTTATCTTTCAGACTTGAAAGAAATACGTCTAATGTGAATATTAAGAAAATTAAAAATGAAAGATAAGAGTGTATTTTAAACTATTCAGGGAAACAAGCAATAGTAAAAATCATTAAAAATGGAGCCCTGGCTGACGTAGTTCAGTGAATTGAGCACAGGCTGCGAACCAAAGCCTCGCAGGCTCGATTCCCAGTCAGGGCACATGCCTGGGTTGCAGGCCACGGCCCCCAGCAACTGCACATTGATGTTTCTCTCTCTCTCTCTCTCTTTCTCCCTCCCTTCCCTCTCTAAAAATAAATAAATAAAATCTTTTAAAAAAATCATTAAAAATCATTCCTAGGGAGTAGAAGAGATAGAAGACTTGTGGCTTTTAGTAATGTCATTTATGCATGATTTAATTTTTACAATTATCTACATACATAAATTTTATAGTAATAAAATTAAATTTTAAAAGTAACTATTATTGGAGTTATAGAGAGAATGAAGTGATCAGAGGAGATAGCAATCGAACAGGGAAGAGCTTTGTATGCTGATCTACCGCATTTACAAATTCAATGGTAAGTGTTGACAAGCTTCAAATGCTTTAAAAGAGACTCATGATTATATTTGGGTTTGAAAAGAGCACTCAGCTAGTGATATAGGAAGGAACAAAAGAAGGGGCCAGGAAATCAATTATTCATCAACTGTAAACAAATTTTAAAAAAACATGGTAAAGAGATACAATATTAATAAACCAGAACTCTTAATATACTATAAGGTTTGTCCAGAAAAAGTCTAGCTATTATTAATATTATGAGAATGGTTTGCATGGCATTGATATAACCAAAGAGAGTGGGCTGGAGTGCACAGCATGAACAATGACAACTTCATTGTACTAGTCAGTGGGCGCAGTAGACGCCATTGAGTGAGCCTGTGTACTACGTGGCCATAGCATTCAAAATGACTGAGCAAGGAATCTGCATCCAATTTTGCATTAAGCTTGACCATTCCTACACAGAAACTATTTGGATGATTCAGAAGGCCACAGCTATTGGCAACTGGTGATTGGCAGCTTCATCATGACAATGTGCCTGCCCATGCATCACATTTCGTGCAGAGTTTTTTGGCAAAACATCGAATTACCCAGATGACTCAGCCCCCTACAGCCCAGAGTTGGTGCCCTGTGATTTCTGGATTTTCCCAAACCTGAAATCACCTTTCAAAGGGAAGAAATTTTAGACCATCAGTGAGATTCAGGAAAATACAACAGGACAGCTGATAGTGATTGGCAGAACTGTGGAAGACCCCGAGGTGCCTACTTTGAAGGGGACTGGGGTGTCCTTGTCCTATGTACAATGTTTCTTGTATCTTGTATCTTTCTTAACAAATGTCTCTATTTTTCATAGTATGTGGTTTGATACCTTCTGTACAGACCTCATATAACTAAAGAAAATTATATCTAACTGGGGAAATAGGTGAAGGTGGTCAAAAAGTATAAACTTTCAGTTGTAAGATAAATAAGTTCTAGTGATATAATCCACAACATTGTGTACATAATACAATACTGTATTATATATTTGAAAGTTGCTAAAAGAGTATATCTTTAAAGTTCTCATCATAAGAAAAAAATGTAACTGCAATGATGGATATTAACTAAACTTAATGGTAATCATTTTGCAATATATTTATATATCAAATCATTGCATTATATACTTCAATACAATGTTATATGTCAAATATACTTTATCTCAATAAAATGGGAGGGAAAGAACAAATCAATTGAAACTTTAGCAAAAGATGTAAACAGGCCCTGGCGAGTGTGGCTTAGCTGGCTGGAGCATTGTCTCATATACCAAAAGGTTGTAGGTTTGATTCCCAGTCAGGGCACATACCTACTTTGCCGGTCTGATCTCTGGTCAGGGCACATATGGGAGGCAGCCAATTGATGTTTCTCCCTCTCTCTGTCTCCCTGTATTTTTTCTTTTCTATCTCTAAAAGCAATGAAAAATGTCCTTGGATGAGGGTAAAAACATTTTTCTTTAATGTAAATAGAAAATTCACAAAATAATAAATCTAGTGGTCAAGCAATATAAAATATATTTTAAAATATTAGCCCTGGCTGATGTGGTTCAGTGGAATGAGTGCTGGCCTGCAAACCAAAGTGTCGCCAGTTTGATTCCAAGTCAGAGCACATGCCTGGGTTGTGGGCCAGGTCCCAAGCAGGGGGTGCATGAGAGGCAACCACACATTGATGTTTCCTTCCTCTTTCTCCCACCCTTCCCCTCTCTCTAAAAATAAATAAATAAAATATCTAAAAAGTAATAATAAAATATTCAACTCACCACTAATTCCAAGCATGGAAATCAAAATAATAATATCATTTCTGACCAAATGATTAGCACAAATAACAATGAAAGATGAACAACACAGTTTTTATAAAGTAAGTGAAATAGGACATTCAGTTGCAAATAGTATAAACAAATTGCTACGATCTTTATGAAAGTTGAACAAAATACTTTGGCCAAGAGATAATTTGTGGTACAGAGTGGATTCTTCCCTGTATCCTCAGTTTCTGCCTTTCTGTAACTGCATTTTACACATGGCTTTGGCACATCAATATAACAAACCTACCCCATCTCTCTAAGATCTTTCACTGCAGCTCTTTTTGACTAACTGGCAGCTTGTATTGCTCTAGTTCCAGATTTTCAAAAGATGAGTTCACCAGCAATGTTTGTGAGATGTATTTTTCTGGTTGAACCCCTTGTGTGCAGAAGGAGTTTATCTGATATAAACCTGACCACCATTTCCTTCAGCCTGGCCTGTGCAATGGGATAATTTACCAACAAGGCAGCTGAAGATAGGTGATTGCCTGAAAAGTTACTTAGAAATTATGTATTGTGCAATGTATAGTGACTATGAAGACAGACTCAGGGGCCAAATGTTCCTATCACGTACTTACTAGCTGGGTTAACTTAGGTAATACCTAACTTCCCTAGCCTGTGTCCTCAACTGAAAAGTGGGTATAATAGTGATCATCTAAATGATAGTGTTGTCTAAAGGGCAGCTGGCACATAATAGTCTCTTTCTGTTGCTTTTGCTATAAAGAATCTAAGAGAAAAAATTATATTGGCTTGATATATGATATAGTAAATGGAGAAGGGAGAGTTTTATTAGAAAGTTCTGTTCCCCTCTCTTTTCTTATAAAATCCTCTGTCTCCACTGAGAGATGGAGATGGGCTTTGTGACGTGAGTCCCCATCTTGTGGATGGTCAGCATCTGCAAATCAACTACTTTCCTTTACACCAAAAAAAAAAGTAAAAGTTTAATGCAACCTTGACTCTCCTTGTTTCCCTTTTTTTCATTTTAAGTATAGTTTTAAAACATTCAGACAAAAAGTGTCATTTAGTTTGGCTCTTAATAATGTGTATATACAACAAATACCTGAGAACCCAAATACGTGGTCATTCTTTCCGCAGTTCAGACTGCACATCTATATCCTCAGTAATCTAATGTGATCTCTCAAAATATCTTAGTCTTCAAAACCTATACTCTAACACCTATCATGTTGCTTTTGTGAAGTGTTAATATTGATCTTTAACTCATAATAAGCCTTCAGAAAGTGGTTAGCTACCCTGACATATTAAGCAAGTTTTCTCTACTTCACACAGTAACTTCTGATCCTAAATGAGTAAGAGTATAATGAACTGTATGGACTCCAGCTCTATAGATTCTCCCACTTGTGATTCTTTCCAAATTTCTTTAACTTTTAGAGTTAAACCTGTCTCCAATTTACCTTCAGCTTCCGATACTCTTGGTTTATTTTGACTCTACTGTGCCTTAACTTTCCCAGTCAAAACTATAAGACTTTGTCAAGCTGTGCTCAACGTTCATTCCCCAAAACTGTCGAATGCCTCTGCCCCAATGCCTCAGGCATCCAGGTCTTTCTCGTTTCACAAGAGTGCCAACTCAAACCCCCACTCTTTCAAGTAATTGCCACATCATTGTTTATATCCATGGGTCATATATATAAGTTCTTTGGCTACTCCATTTCCTATACTGTACTATACATTACCATTGCTATTTTGTAACTACTTTTTTGTACTTTAAAGCTGCTCACTTCTTCACCTACTCCCCTACACCACCTCCCATCTGGCAACCATCAAAACACTTTCCATATCCATGATTCTGTTTCTGTTCTTCTTATTTGTTTAGTTTGTTTTTTAGATTCAGTTGTTGATAGGTATGTATGCATTGTCATTTTATTGTTAATAATTTTGGTCTTCTTTTTCTTAAAAAAGTCCCTTTATCATTTCACATAATAATGGTTTGGTGATGATGGACTCCTTTAGTTCTTTCTCATCTGGGAAGCTCTTTACCTACCATTCTATTCTCAGTGATATCTTTGCTGGGAAGAGTAATCTTGGCTGTAGTCCCTACTTTTCATGACTTTGAATATTTCTTGCCAGTCCCTTCTAGCTTGCGAAGCTTCTTTTGAGGAATCAGCTGACAGTCTTATGGGAACTCCCCTATAGGTAACTAACTGCTTTTCTCTTGCTGCTTTTAAGATTTTTCTTTATCTTTCATCTTTGACATTTTAATTATGGTGTGTCTTGGCATGTGTCTCTTTATATCTATCTTATTTGGAACTCTCTGTGTTTCCTGGATTGCACGTCTATTTCTTTACCAAATTAGGGAGACTTTTTTCCATGATTTTTTCCAATAGATTTCCAATTTCTTGCTCTTTCTCTTCTCCTTCTGGCAGCCCTATGATGTGAATGCTGGACTTATTGAAGTTGTCCCAGAGGCTGCTGATATAATCCTTGCTTTTTGGATTATTTTTTCTTTTTGTTTTTCAGATTAGTTGTTTTTTGCTTCCTTATGTTCCAAATCATAGATTTATTTCTTGGCTTCATCTACTCTACTGCTGTTTCCCTCCAAATTTTTCTTTATTTCCATTAGTGTTTCCTTTGTTTTGGACTGGATCATTTTTATGCCATTAAGGTCCTCACTAAGTACCTTGAGCATCCTTATAACCTGTGTTTTGTACTCTGCATGTAATAGATTATCTCCATTTTATTTAACTCTTTTTCTGGAGTTTTTATCTCTTCTTACATTTGGGCCATGTTTCTTTGCCTCCTCATTTTGGCATTCTCCCTGTGTTTGTTTCTATGTATTAGGTAGAACTGCTTTCACTACATGTCTTGGTAGCATTGGCTTAATGTAGTAGATGTCCTGTAGGGTCAGTGGCACAGCCTCCCTTATCACCAAGCTGGGTACTCAAGGTGTTCCCTTCCTGTGGGCTGAGTACACCCTGCTGTTACTGTAGTTAAGCTTTGATTGCTATTGGCAGATCAATGGGAGGGATTTACCCAGGCCAGTCAGCTTAAAGGACTGGCTATGACCACTGATCAACAACCTCCTCCCTCCGTAAAGCATCAGCTGTTCAGGGCAGAGTGGTGGTGCTCTAACGTGGTCTGTAGCTATCCATTGGGTGTGCTGCCCCTGCAGTTTCCCAGATGGTGCAGGCCAAGGTCAGCCCTCAACTATGCTCTGCCTGGGGCCACCTTGCATGAGCTATAAAGAAACCTGAGATGGCTGTTACTTGTGCTGGTCTTGGAGATTCCCAGACACAACCAAGTTATGAATTTAGGCTGGTTCCTGCTAGTGCCGTGTCTGGGCCCACTTAAGAAAAAGTATGGGGGAAGGGGGCTCACTGAGGTCTGCTGTTGCTTGTTTGAAATGATTTAGTAAGTTTTCAAACAAGAGCCAAGATCAGCTATTCATATGGAAAGGTTACAGTTAACAGCTGTAAGTTTTGTGAGACAGAGCCTCAGGGGATTTCCGAGGTGGGGCAAACAGTGTTAGCCAGGTTGATGGAGTCTCAGATATGGCACCACCCTGCCAGCTCTGTTGCTCTGGCCACCTTTCTATCTGGGAGAAAGCTATTCCCAAGCTCTCACCTTGATGCCAGACAGTTCAGTTCCTCCCTGTATACCACAGGTGCCTTTCCAGATGCTACCCCAGTGCTGGAGCTCAGAGGGAGTTAATCGGAGTTCATGTGTGGTTTCTTTAAGAAGAACTGCTTGGGACTCCAGAAGTTTCTTCCACAGATTCAGTCCCTGCTTGTTTTTGTAGCCAGAAGTTATGAGGACTTACCTTCACAGCACTGGAACCCTGGACCTGGTATAGGTTTGGAACACCTTGTTCCAGAGATATCCCTTCCAAATTTTTACTCACCACACATGGGTGTGGGACCAGCCCATTCCATGTCTCCACCCCTCCTACCAGTGTGGATGGGTATGGTTTCTTTAATTCCATAGTTCTCAGACTTCTAGTCAACTTAATTTCTGCCAGTTGTAAGTGATGATTGTTCTATAATTTAGTTGTAATTTTGATGCAGTTAGGCAAGGAGGTGAGCCATGTTTACCTATTCTACTGTCTTTAAAAGAACTAATAACCGATGAGGAAAATGTTTCTGCTGTGTATAGCAATGGGGTTGGCTGCTCTCCTGTACTGATCAATAGAGGAAAACAATCAGTCAAGTTCTATACAAAAGAAAACATTTTTTTGTTTTTAGAAAGAAAAAAATATAAAATAGTTCTTACACGGACTTCTAATTGTTACTAAAAATAATAAGGCTTAAGGGTTAGAACTTCTGGTAAAATGTTGGTATAGGTAAACATGGTACTAGCAGCCTACCACAACCACATCAAAATTACGACTAAACTACAGAACAACCATCCTTCAGAACCACCTGAAATCTAACTGAACAGAAATCCTAAACCAAGGATATAAAAAAGAAACCACATCAAGTCTAGTAGGAGGAGCAAAGATGTGGAACAAGCTGGTCCCATATTCACATGTGGTGGAAAAAAATTGGGAGGGTTATTTTGGCTACAGAAGTGCCATCTGAGGAGGAAGAGGTACCAGTCCCACACCAGGACCCCATCTTAGGGTTCCAGTGTCAGAAAGAGAAGTCCCCATTACTTCTGGCTAAAAAACCAGCAATATTGTGGCTGAGTGAAACAGAGGGCTTCTGGAATCCCAGGCAGTTCCCTTAAAAGACCCAAGCACAGATTTACTCAGACTCATTCCCTCTGAGCTCCAGCACTGGGATGGTAGCTCGAAAGTCACCAGGGACACCTGGTGAGGAACTGAACTGTCTGTCATCAGGGTGAGAGATGGAGGCATAGCTTTCTACCAGAGAGAAGTGCTTACAGAGGCCACTTGTTCCTTTTCTGAGCCCTCCCTATTCAGAGCCAGCAGGTGAGCACCGTATCTGAGTCTCCATCAGCCTGGCTATCACTGTTTTCCCCCTATTCCTGATTCCCTGGTGACTGTACCACCCAACTTGCACACCCACGTAGATATTTCCAGGGGCTTTTCCATACAAAGAGCCTGTTGTGACTCCTGCTTTGGACTTTCCTAAAATCTGTCAAACAAGCACTGTCTGGCCCCAGCATGCCTGTACCTCTCACTAAGTGGCCCAGGACCAGCACTACAGTCAGCCTTGATTTGCAGCTTGGCCTCTCCTAGTACCTTTAACCCAGCACAAGTAGCAGCCATCTGAAGATCACTTTGTAGCTTGTGCTGGGTGGTCCTGGGAAGGACACAGGTGGTGGCAGACCTTGGCCTGCACCTCCCAAGAGGCCTCAGAACCATTACACCCAGTGGACAACAACAGACAATGTTGAAGTACCATGCCACCACCTCCACAAGTGGCACATTCAAGCGGCAGCCTGAGCAGACACCAGAGCTCCACTGTAATAAGTCCTGCTCCATGGGGTGGGTCCCTGAACAGCTGATTCTCCACAGCAGTCATAGCCATCTAGGTTCAACTACAACAGGAGGGTATATAAAGCCCACAAGGTGGAGGGGTGCACCTAGAGTGCAAATCTCAGGTGAATAAGAAGACTGTGCTAGTGGACCCTGCAGGACACCTTCTACATGAGGTTACTCTACCAAACCAGGGAGACATAGCACCTCTTCTTAGCACATAGAAACAAACACAGGGGGGCTGCCAAAATAAGGAGACAAAGAAACATGTCCAAAATAAAAGCACAGAGCAAAGCTCCAGAAAAAGGACTAAACAAAAGGGAGACAAGAAATCTACTAGATGCCAAGTCCATAACACTGGTTATATGGATGCTTAAGGAACTTAGGAAAAGAGTAGATAAATTTAATGAAAACTGCAACAAAAAGACAGAAAACATAAAGATAGAACAAGAAAACATAAAAAATAACCTGTCATAAATTAAGAATACATTAACTGAAATAAAGTACAAGTTACAGGGAATCAACAGTGGAGTAGATAAAGCAGAGGATCACATCATAGGTTTTAAAGATAAGGAAGAAGAAAACACCCAATCAGAACAGCAGAAAGAAAGAAAGAAAGAAAGAAAGAAAGAAAGAAAGAAAGAAAGAAAGAAAGAAAGAAAGAAAATAAATGAGGATTATACAAGGAGCCTCTGTGGCAACTTCAAGTATATCAACATTTGCATCATGAGACTGCCAGAAGGAGAAGAGAGACAGCAAGGAATTGAAAACTTATGCAAAAAAATAGTGATAAAAAACTTCCTTAACCTGGTGCAGGAAATAAACATACAAGTCCCAAAAGCACAGAGTGTCCCAAACAAGATGAATCCAAAGAGGCCCACACCAAGGCACATCATAATTAAAATGCCAAAGATTAAAGACAAAGAGAAAATCTTAAAAGCAGCAAAAGAAAAGCAGTTAGTTATCTACAAGAGAGTTCCCATAAGATTGTCAGCTAATTTTTCAAAAGAAACTATGCAGGCCTGATGGGATTGGACAGAAACATTTAAAATGATGAAAAGCAAGGATCTATAACCAATATTACTCTACCAAGAAAAGCAATTATTTAGAATCAAAAAATATATAAAGGCATCCCAGACAAGAAAAGGCTAAAAAACTTCATCATCACCAAGCCAGTATTACATGAAATGTTAAAAGGTTTTCTATAAAAAGAGTAGGGAAAAAAATAAAAAATGTAAATAATGAAATGGCAATAAATACACATCACAATAATTGAATCTAAAAAAGAAAACAAAAGAACAGAAACAGACTTATAGTTGCAGAGAACATTTTGATTGTTGCCAGATGGGAGGCGTTAGGAGAATCGTTGAAAAAAGTGAAGGGATTAAGAAGTACAAATTGGTAGTTACAGAACAGTTATGAGGATGTAAAGTACAGCATAGGGAATAGAGTCAATAATATTTAATAACTATGTATGGTGTCAGATGGGTACTAGATTTATCAGGATGATCACTTAGTAAGTTGTGTAATGTCTCATCACTGGATGTACACTGGAAACTAATATAATAATGTATACCACCAGTAATTGAAAAATAATACATTATTTAAAGTAAACATATATCCTTATTAAATAAAATTATAGGATATGAATTCATAACCACAGAAATACAGTAAGTGAGTATTAACATGTGTTAAGTATTAGAGTAGAGAAGCCACTCATGAACCAAATGATTTTATGGCCTTTTGCACCATAAAAAGTAGGAGGGATTATACAGGCGGATACACTATGCAAAGGAGATGGAGCCATAAGTCAGAAGGTGAAGAGGAACAGGTGTCCAAAAACTGCTGTTTATAAAGGAACTCAGATACACCTGAAGCAAAGAACTGTCAGGCCTAGAGAGCAAGAAAGAACCATAAAGAAGCAATCAAAGAAATAATTTAAAAACTGTCCGCATGACTGCAACTTGGCTCTTCCCTGCAGAGTCCCATTCCCAAGTGAATGGTGAATGACAGGCCTTGCACTTTCAGGGAGTATAAACCAAAGAACTTGTTTCTAAAGAAATTGAATCAATTGCTTGGGAATAGCTAATGTTCCACGTGTGGGATATAGTGCCCAGATTAAAGTCATCTTTATCCTCTCTGGGGGAATCTAGTGGCTGACTGGCTGCCTACTTCTCATCTATATACTTTAAAATGAAATCTGCAAATCCCCAATAACACACACACACACACACACACACACACACTCTAAGTTACAGTCTGCCCTCTTAGATAAGAAAAATATTAGTTTAATGAAAAGACAAATCTATAGAGAAAAGAAGAAACATTTTCCAGCAATTTAAGTCAACTAACATTGTGTTTTATAAATAGAGATGAGTGAAAACCCAATTATCATGAGACAATTAGGAAAAATCATCAGCACAAAGGAAAGTATCAAAAAGAAAAAGTTAAATAACTCATCCCCAAACAACACAGGAAATTAGGAAAAACATTAATCTCTTCAGTTTCATTGGATAAGACAATATATCCATGTAACAGAAATAGAAAGTCATGCAAAAGAACTATAGAATATCTAAGAATGAGTTCTTAGGGATTCAAAATATTAGTACTGAAATTGAGAGTTCAGTAGAAATGCTGACATTAAAAATTAAAATGATAATAAAAATTGTTTCCAGACCTTCCAAATGTCACCTGGGGAAATGAGATCATCTCCATTTCAGAATCACTGGTCTGAAGAAGTGAATTATAATTTGATACACAGGAAATCCTGAGTATTTTAAAATATTTTAAAAGAATGATATCAGCTTGGACTGAAAAGGAAAGAAATAGGACAAAATAAAATGAGACTCTGTCTTTGAAGATCTAAACAGGAAGCAGCCTAAGACAATTACTTAGTTGCAAACATGAGTTACTTTTATAAAAGGGACAATCTTCTCATCAAGAGTGGGGTTTGTACCCCCATTAAACCTTGGCAGGCTCTGTGATTGCTCTAATAAATAATTGTGCAAGTGACACTGTGTCAGGGTCCAGGTCATGGCCTTTAGTAACAGGCAGCTTTACTTTCTGTCTCTTTAAACATATATATGGAACTCAATTGCCATATAAGAGATGCCTAGGACGTATGGAAAAGCATGTCTCTCTAGTCAACAGTCCTAGCTGGCTACCCATTCCGCAGCAAGCACATCTAGCCAAACGTGCAACCCCTCTTGGACACCCAGTCACTTGAGCCTTCTGATAACTGCAGCTCAAGCCTCTATCTGACAGGAACCATAGGAAAGATTCTAAGTAAGAATCACTCGGCTGAGCTTCAGCAACACACAGAACCATGAGAGATGACAATACATTGTTATTTTAAGCCACTGCATTTTGCAATGGCTTATTATCCAGCTATAGATAATTGGTGATAGAGGGAAAAGCTCTGGGTTAGCCCACTGACCTTTTGGAGATTCAGCTTGTGATTATATCACCAGGCAATTCAGTTAGACTCGCCGAAGTGGGGGCCAAACTGGTAAAATCTAAAGCGGCACCCAGGTGACAGGAAAAGGACAACGAATATCCGTCATGGTTTTGGAAGCAGTGGTGCTACCAAGGACTGTTTCACCAGGTTTTCAGTAGTTACACTGTCTCTTCACTAAGACTCCTGTACTAAATTTTATAAAGATTCCAGCTAGTCATCACCTGGAGTATCATAAACAGAGTGAACTTAATGTGAAATATGAGCAGATTTACACAGGGCAAGGAGTGGACCAGACACCTCCGGTACACTGGGTCACACTCCGCCAACCCACAGCTGATTTCATTCTTGGCTGCAGAGACAATTCCAAGCGAGCTCGAGCTTCTCTGATGCACACAGCATGCCACATCCAATGTGTATCTTTTTTGTTTTTTTGCCTCAGAACCTTCTCCAACATTTTAAGAATTTGGAAATGCTTACACAAAAATGTCAGTGTTAAAGGCAGATTTAATGCACCTAGAGAGAAACAATCAGTCAGTGAGGAGTGGGAGCCTACTGATCAATACCCGGCCTCCTGTCCTCCAAGTGGAAAACTCCTGGCAGCATCATGTACACTTTTCATAAGGTGCAGGAGGAATCGAGTCCTGCAGATCACAGCAGCTACTCTGAGAGAGTATGCTTAAGTTGAATTTTATTCCTTACCGACCTCACTCTACCATTGTCTCACTTATGGTTCTTTGGATTGGCACCAAAATAAATTACTTGTACCCCAGCCTTTGCCTTAGGCTTTGCTTTCATAAGGAACCCATATTAAGACAATGAGAATGATAACAGATTTGTTATCATCATTAGTATACACAAAGAATCTAGATTTCTATACCTGGCCCTATTATTATTAAGTGTTTAAGCAAAAGGTATTTCAGACTTGCAAAGATACATAATTCCTTCCTTGCTTAAACCTTTTCTTTAAAAAGAAAGTTAAGATGTAATCTAGGAATTTGGAAATATATTCTGAGAAAAAAACAAACTTGAAATCCACCAAACAACAGAACTAACTCAGGAATGTAAAAGTAAAAGCAATTCTAGATGTTAATAATGCAGGACATGTAATGAGTATTCTGTCAAAATTAGAGATTTAGAAAGGCAGAGGACCCCAAGCGTGCTTTCAAGGAAATATAAACTCTACAAAACACATCTATTATTGAGAACCTGGAAGATATTTGTAGTATGATGAAAATTATACAGTTTATTCCCTTATAAGTGTAAAAAAGCAATAGGAAATTTTAGAAAAAAATACTATAAAAGAAAGATATATTCCACATCTAAAGAAACTAATATGTGGTCTAATTTATTTTAATTTACCTTTTTTTAATTGAGTAAAATTGGCTTTTTAAATTCATGGTCCCATGAGTATTGACGCATGTTAATACCACTACAAACAGGGTACAAAACGGTCCCCCCAACCCCAACACCTCCGTCATGTTCCCCGCTTGTAGCTGCACTGTCAACACCCTACCTCTGACCTCTGGGGGAAAAAAATGATATTTGCTTCATCGCTACAGTTTTGCCTCTTCTAGGATGTCAAATACGTACAGTTATACAACAGATAACTTTTCGAAGCAGGCTTCTTTATCACAGCATAATGCCTTCGAGATCCATCTATGTTGGTGTGTGTATCAACAGCTCAGTCCTTCCCATGGCTGAGGAGAATTCCACTGCATGGGTTCTACAATATTTATTTATCTACTCACCCATTGAAAGACTCTGGGTTATATCTAAATGTTGGTAATTATGGAAAGAGTTGATAAAAATATTTGTACACAGGTTTTACACGAGCCTAAGTTTTCATTCCTCTAGGGCAAATACTTAAAAGTGGGATCGCTAGGTCATACAATGAATGAATATGTCATTTACATGAAATTGCCAGACATTTTTCTGAAATAGCTGTGTCATTTCATATTCCCACTAGCAAAGTATGAAAAGTGCAGCTACTTCACATCCTCATCAGCACTTAGTATTTCATGTTCGCTTTATTTTGTTTTGCTGTTCAACCATTTTTCATTGTATGTAGTGGTATCTCTTCTGGTTTTACTTCGCATTTTTCTAATGATGAGCATCTTTTCACACACTCATTTCCATCTCTAGACATTCATTTATGAAATGACTGTTTATTTGCCCACTTTTAAAATTGGGCTGTTTGAATTATTACTATTGAGTTTTGAATAATCTTTATGTAATCCAGATCTAACTCCTTTGTCAGGTATGTGTTTTGCATAATTAACAACAATATAAATGGCAAAATTTAGAAGGTAATGAGATATATATGTTAGCAGACATGAGTTAATCCTCATCAAGTGAAAATGTGAATACGTCATGAAGTCACAAGACATTGTCTCAACAGAAAAAAAATTAGCAATGATTCTTAACTACTACCGTATTTTTAATTGTTTAAACCTCTCTCTATATGTTATATATATATAAACCTCTATATTTATAATAAAATACAGTTTTATGTAATGGATAGTTAATAGTGTGGTAGAATAAGAGGATAAAAAACAAGGGGTCTTAAGGGAGATGCACAGAGGAAAAAAAATTGGAAAGAAAGTGAAAGACAGACAGGCAGAGAGAGGGAAAAAGGTAGAGAAATAAATTAGCACCGACAGAAAGACAGTGACAGAAGGGACATCAGTGATGGAAACTGACCTTTAGGGAACAAGCCTGTTGGGATATTGTAACTAGAGAATTTTTCAAACATTTTAAAACATTGCAAAAATTTTGTAAAATGTAATGCATCTGAAAAGTAATGATTCAGCTCTCTTTCAAAGTAAGCTGTCACTCACTGTGAGTGAATATTTTCAATTAAATTAACAAAAAAGAATAATATCTAAAAATCCAACATTTAATTATTAAATACTGACCAGTTTACCTATTCAACCAGGACATAAAAGGTATACTCGTAAGTTTACTCACAGAAGGCTAATAAAGTCAAATAATTAGAAAGATCCTCTGAATATTCAAGACACTTGATTAGACTTTTTCTGCTTAATAATTATTGAAATGGCAGGCTTTTGAATATCTTCTTTTTCTGTAACTCCTGTCAATAAATTCCATGGCTACACTTCTACATTCATAAACACTACCCACAAAACCTTGAACACCGCCTTTCAAGCTTCAGTAATCCTCATCAATGAGCTGTAGGGAAAAAGAGGAATCATGACAACTCTATTTTGCCATTTGAATTAAAAAGTTGGTAACTTCTTTTGAACCTGTAATTGGAGAGTTGATTTGTAGCACTGCAGGAGGTGAGTGGACTGGAGAAAGGGACCAGTGAGGAGAAAAAGGGAAGCACTGTTCAGGAGCAGATGACACTGATGTTATAAAACAACTGTATGGATTTGTGCAAAAAAAAAAAAAAGATAGCATCTTACGAGCACTGTGAAACTCAAAACCAAAATACAGCATCTTTGGACAGTTATTGTGTTGTCTTCAGTGAAAACTGGGCATCAAACAAATAGCCTCACTAGAGAGTTACTTTATTTATTTCTACATCCTGTACAAAAATTTCAGCAATTGTACAATTGTGCAAGTGTAGTGTATCATGGAAAGAAATTCAAGCTTCCCAAGCCTACTAAGGGAGAAATCTGCACAGTTGGGGGCCTTCTAACCACCTTCGCCTCCTGTTATCACATGACAACATGGGGACTACTGGCCAGGTAAAGTGCCTGAACTCCATGAAACAAAAAATAAAAAAGGAACTAATTTTTGTAAGTGGAGAATAAATTTTTTATTGCATTTTGCTCCTTGAGGAGGAAGTTGAAATAGCTATATGAGTTCAATATATTTAATTCCCAGCCATTTCAAGTTTGTTTCAATTTGCCTTCAAATGTTTGTCAATGTGGAAATGTTTTACATACTTGACATGGACCCATAATAAGAAAAATAAAAGTTTCAGTATCCCAGAGCTAATTGTTTGTATTTTTCCTAATATTGTTTCAGCAGATTATTGCTCCAAGCTTTTGTCAACTGTGGTAATGAATTGCTCTCAATTCTGAAACTGGGAAACTCATCATAGCATTTCAGATGGGTCACGGTAGATTTTCAGAATGTGTTTATTTTTGTTTAAAACTGCTGTGTGAATTATTATGATTAAAGCCAATGAATGACTTTGTGCTAGAGAACAAACCCACATAAAGGAAAAGATGTATTGTGGACCAACAGTTGACTTAAATTATTTTTAGCTTGCTTAAATACATGCAATCATCAACAGTATAAATCCCTCATGTGCCTATTTCTCTCCCACCATAAAACCAAGCAGTTAGAGCAAACACTTAAAAATTTAAGAAAACAAAAATTCAGAGTAACAGCATTAAAGGAATGTGATGTATGATATTTTGCTGAAACTAAATTAAAACTCAAAATATAATAACTGAATAACTGCTGTAGTGTAAGTTAGATTTCAACAATCTCATGGTGTAATGCCATAGTCCCCTGCCTCTATATCTCTGTGATATCATTTGACCTTTACTTGGTGCCAACATTGCATTTGTATTTAAATCCACCTCTGTTTACCTCTTCTCAGTCAACTAAAAGTGATACATTACACCACTTCGATGTTCTTTCATAATCTCAGATCCCAAATTTTGTATGTAGTTTAATAAAGTCAATCACTGAAAGTATTTTCAACAGAAATTTATCCCTATAAATTTGCATAACTATTAAAATCAAACATGAAAATGGTGTCAGATAATGAATGATTTTATCATTTTGATATGAGGATCCAATGTTAGATATGCTTGCACCAAAAAAAATGGAACAGGAATATAGTGACAGATAGCATCATTTTTTTAAATTTTATTTTAATTGTTGTTGCAGTACAATTTTCTATCTTTTACTCTCGTCCCAACCCACCCACCCAGCCCTTCCCTCCTCCCTCCCATTTCCACCCACCCCTAGTTTTTATCCTTGTGTCCTTTATACTTGTTCCTGTAAACCGTTCCCCTTTTCCCCTGAAATTCCCTCTCCTCTCCCCTCTGAACATTGTCAGTCTGTTCTCTATTTCAGTGTCTTTGGTTATATTTTGCTGGTACAACCACTATGGAAAACAGTATGGAATTTTCTCAGAAAACTAAAAATGGATCCGCCTTTTGACCCAGCAATTCTGCTGCTAGGATTATATCCTAAGAACCCTGAAACACCAATCCAAAAGAACCTATGCACCCCAATGTTCATAGCAGCACAATTTACAATAGCCAAGTATTGGAAGCAACCTAGGTGCCCATCAGTAAATGAATGGATCAAAAAACTATGGTACATTTACACAATGGAATTCTATGCAGCAGAAAGAAAGAAGGAGCTCCTACCCTTTGTGACAGCATGGATGCAACTGGAAAGCATTATGCTAAGTGAAATAAGCCAGGCAGTAAAAGACAAATACCATATGATCTCACCTTTAAAAGGAACCTAAACAATGAAACAAAGAGATAGCATCATTTTAACATTAGGAAATACTAAGATATTGTAGCTATGTTCACCAACATATTAAAATCTAAATGCTATCAATATGGTAACCACTTGTTTTACATAGAATCATGAGACTAACACTAAATCAACAACTAAAATAATTAGGAATACTAAATTTTAATTGTTCATTGGGTAATTCAGAACTTTCTCAAGTTGATTTGAAAACTAATGTTGAAATAAAAAGACGAATGTTAATGTTTCAATAATATAGTATGTGTGGGTCATCTAACCTTTCCTGAGAACACACGTATGGGATATGATTTGCAGAATACAAGATTGCACACAGTTTTGGAGCCACCTGTAGAGAAAAAATGTTAGTCCTTGGTCAATGTATTACTTTGAGACATGAGCCAACAGTTGAAAAAAATATCCCCACAGATGTGAGGATATCACATTTTCTGACTTGTTATTTCATCAGTTTATTTTCAACTATACTAAAAACAGATAAAAAGTAATTCATTGACATGCAAATTCTGAAAAATTAATTCAAGTCAGTTAGCAATAGCAATTTTAAACATCCATGTGAATATAACTCTTGGTTATATCCATATGGATATAAACTTATATTTAGAAATGAAAACGACCAGAGTTTACCTAATCTTGATAATTTTACATAATACAAAACATGCAATTTATATTCCATATTTAGTGCAGTATATCAACTTCAATTGGGTTATGAGTATAATTTAGAACTCTAATTCTAACTCTGTAGCTCTATGTTTGAGCTTTCCCGCATATGCAGAGTGAACGTGATGAACTTGAGTGCAGTTATGTTTAAACATAGCCTGGAAGGAAGTTGAACACTGTCTTTCACTTTTGCTTAGGAGGCAATCTCAGAGAGGAAACTTTGAAGCCAATATAAGTATAATATAATGCAATAAGCCTGTGTAAAGTACACAGGACTTAAATTTTAGAAGGTATCTATTTATAAGTTCTGTTCCTATTACTCACTTTTTATTCAATCCTAGGTCAACATAGACAGTAATAAGAGTTAAATGTGTAAAATGACATGTAATATAAGCCGTCATTTTTATATTCAATTGAAAACTTAATTCCGATTGTTGTTCTTTATGAGCTAAAAATGGTGGTATAATGTTATTCATAAGTTTTCAGTTTAGTAAACTAGGGCATGTTTTTCAGAAAAGATATCATCCATAGTGGACACAAGAACTCACCGATCTTTTCTGACTTCTACAGTTCTTTAGGATAGAGAATAATAGTACTTTGTGAATTCTTGAAAATGAAAGATTAGTTTGCATTCATAATATTTGTCTACAGACATCAATATAATAAACATTTGTTGGACATCTATGTTTTAACAACTGAGGTAAGTAATAATGATATAAATATGTCAAAAGAATCCAATTATCATGGACATTTCAGTTTAATAAAGATAAAAATAGATATCTCCTTCACCAGAGAACATATGATAAACCAAATGGAGTATACACAAAGTGCTATGGAAGAAAACAGAAACTTCCCAAGCTGGGAAATACTGGTAGTATCCATGCAAGATGTGGCATTTAGCTTATACTGTAACAAAGGAACACTTTCAACTTGTGGGAATGGATGCATATTGGAAAATTCAAAGTAAATGATGTCACAAACCCAAAGGAATTGAGAAAAGAGATTTCAGATTTAGAGAACAGTAAATCATTTTACATGGCATGATTTTGAGATTCTTTGAAAGTGCTTTGGTCTCTTCTGTGTCTCTTTCATTTCTCTTTTTAAATGAAAGCTGAGCCTATATAATTGAAAAAGAGTTTCAAATCAAGTCTTGAAAAGGAGTATTATCATTATTATATTTGGAAAAAGAAAATTAATTTTAACATGGCTTTTTCAATGACAGATTAATTAAAACTAAATTGAATGATAGAGTTTAAGTTCCATAAAATTTTAAGCATTGCAGCAAGATAAAATAATTTATGCTCTCTCAAAACAGCTTTGTAGTATGTAAGTACTTATTTTAAATGCTGAGTTTGTGATAAGGTCTATCTTTAAAACTGTTTAATGGTTCTCTTAAAATATTTTGATGCCTACTATAATCCTTAAATGTAGTTTCCCATAACCTGCCAAGTAAATGCTTTGAAATGTCATTTCAACATAATTTGAAATTACTCATAAAGATTTTAAGATTTATTTTTAAAAGTGTTTATAGGAGACATGGTTGAAAATAGGCTAGTGCCAAATCATGGAAAAATTTGAAAGTTAATTTAAGAAATTTATATTTCCAATAACTTGTAATTTGTGTTCTTGAAGAGAGGATGGCCATGAATAGAGAGAGAATGGAGGAATAGAAAGACCAACAAGGAACATTACAGGGTTTAAGGTGTTCCTGGGCTAAGAACAGCAGAAAGAAAAGAACAGACAAAAACATAATACATAGCCAGAATCTACAGAACTCCCTGATTGATGAAAGGTATAAAAAGGGGGAAATGGATTATATACTTGAATAAGAGTTTCAAATCAGGACTGCAAAAGGAGTATTATTATTATTATATCTGGAAAAAGAAAGTTAATTTTAACAAGGTTTTTTCATTGACAGATTAATTAAACTAAAATGAGTGATAGATTTGAATCTCCATAAAATATAGAGGAAAAATGTATTATGTCATTTTAAAGTTTGATCTGTGGGCAACTTACGAAATGGTGACAGTGTTCCAAGGAGGGCATAAGAAAAGGGGACAGAAATGGGAAACTGGAGTTAGAGGGAAATGATGAGTTCAGTGAGCACTGGGAAGAGGCCGTTAAATCTGGCACCACTTTTACTTGCTAGAATATATAAAAGACTCTTACAAACCAATAAAGAAAAAAAATAATTCAATGTAAATTCTCAAAAGATATGAAACAGGCAGCTGTCAGAAAAGGAACATCAACTAAAAAACAGTAAATATGAATCAATGTTCAGCCTCAGTAGGACAAAGAGAAGTGAAAATGAAAACCAACTTTAGATATTATCTCACATCTCTGAAAATCTGTTTGGACAAGAATAATAAATGATAATTTTAAAAATCGACCAATGAAGACAACTTATCTTTAGAGCAATTAGCAGTATCTATTATTCTGAAGGTTGTATACCTACTATTCAGAAAGTGTACTTGTGGGAATATGTACTGGATAAATACTCACACACATTTATAAGAAAGTATTTCAAAATATATCACAATCACAAATTTATTAACAACTTAAATGTCTATTAAAATATCAAGTAAACTAATCCTGACATAATCATACATTAAAATGTTTAAAAAACAGTAAAAATAAATTCATGGCAACCGAAGATTCAATATGAATCATGTACAGATATGTTGGGCAGAGCCCTACAACTCAATGATACCATTTATTCAGAGATGAAAATGTGCAAAAGAAGACTACATATAAAACTACATATATATTTAGGAAAAATATAAAGAAAGTAAAAGTGAGAATTATTTCATTTCTTAGAAAGTGGGAACATTTACATTCCATAAATATTTTAATATATATCACATATATTATAATATACATATAATATATAGAAGTATTTATATGTAATAAACAGGGCAGGGAAAGAAGTAGGTTTATAGCTATGAATATGAGAAATACAGAATTTATTCTTGTATTATTATTTATTCTTATTTGATTATTTTCCATACAAACAGCTATAAATCTACTTTTGTCCTACACTTATATATAAAATTATACATTCTTTGTATAATTCTACCTGTCTGCAATATTTCATAATAACTTAAATGAATGGAATTTGGTAAGCAACTATAATGTTTATAGTTTAGGGTAAAAGGACAAATCAGAATGAAAGCTGTGGAATAATGCAAACAATGGATGACTTGCCTTCACACCAGTTTCAACCTCACTCCTCCCTCTGCCACTGGAAAACCTCAGTAACATTTTTGTTACCTGTCTCTTTTAAAACTTCAGTGACATTTTGCCTCTGCAGGTATGTTTGAGAAGATGTATAAAGAGACAAGATCAAAGTATAGGCAAAGGGTTTAGTTTAGCGTTTGATGTAAGAGGATTTTCTCTTAAGAAAAAAACGTAATTTTCATGCATGCAGTTTTGAACTGTTCAGCTCAGTATTTTAAATTTCAGATGAGAAGACAATGAGAACATATCTTAAATGAATGGCCTGCATTATTCATTTCTTACTCTCATTTTGCTATGGTGAACTTCTGTATGATTACTATTTCTTACTCTCTATGTCTCCACTGAGTACAACTAACCCAATTTTTTGGATCTAAGTAGCAGATCAGCCACTTCAAATACTGCTGGGACACTGAGTAAAGTGGGGGCAGGAAAATGTTCATTTGCTTTGGAAACATGGAAACTGCCTCTGACCTTGACAGGCGGTTTTGACGGAGTGGTTGTGTGGCTTAGGAAGAGAAACTGGAGACGCGTTGAAAAGTGAATGTGAGCATGTATGTGAAGGAAGTTCAGCAATGAAGAAGCAGAAGAAACGGTACCAGCAGAGCCATGAGGAATTTGGGGAGGTTTTCTTGTCTTTTTGTTGGTGGTGTTGTTTTGTTTCCTAAACTTCACCCAAGGACATGTTTCCATTGATTTTTAGAGAGAGAGGAAGGGAGAAGGAAGTACAGAGAAACACTGGTGTGAGAGAGAAACATCATCTGTTGCCTCTCATACGTGCCCCAACAGGGGATCAAACCTAGGCATGTGACCTAACCAGGAATGGGACCAGCAACTTTCGAGTGCACAGAATGACACTGAAACTGAGCCACACACCCTGGGCTCTTGTTTTAATTAGAACTAGAAGACCATGTTTCTTCTGTACTGACCCAGTAAAGAAAGAAAATATGATAATATGGACATTTCACAACTATTCCAGATTCAACATTTCTAGGACTGAATTCATCATCCCACTCCTCCCACCTCTGTGTAGTCTGCCTGTCCTGCTCTCATCTCTAAATCAATTTACAGAAGCTCCATCTACCGTTACCTAAAATGAAAGTCATCCTAGATTGCTTCTCCCCCTCTTGCATATTCCATATGCAGTCCATTACTAAATGCTATACAATTTTCCTCCTAAATTACAAAAGTCCTTCTCTTCTTTCCTATCCTACTACCAAGTATTGACTGAGTCATTTGCTGGTAATTTTCACAGCTTCCAACTGATCTCTCTGGTTTCAGCATTATGCTATTTTTAATATATTTCATTGATTATGCTCTTACAGTTGTCCCATTTTTTCTCCCCTTTACTCCCCTCTGCCCTGTACCCACCTCCCAATATCATCTCCCCATACCCTCATGTCTATGTGTCATACATATAAATTCTTTGGCTTCTCCATTTCCCATACTGTTCTTAACCTTCCCCTATTTTGTGCCTCTCAATTATGATTCTTATTCCCTGTACCTTTTCCCCCATTCTTCCCCACCCCCTTCCTGCTGATAACTCTCCATATGATCTCCATTTCTGTCATTCTCTTTCTGTTCTAGTTGTTTGCTTAATTTGTTTTCTTAGGTTCCCTTGTTGATAGTTGCGAGTTTGTTGTCATTTTACTGTTTGTAGTTTTGATCTTCTTTTTCTTAGATAAGGCCCCTTAACATTTCATAGAGTAAGGGTTTAGTAATGATGAACTCCTTTAACTTGACTTTACCTGGGAAGCATTTTCTCTCCCTGCCACACCCCCCACAGGTTTCTATAGCCAGAATTTCTGAGGCTTTATAAGCTGGTGCTAGAAACCTGGGTTGCATGGTCTGTCTCGTTCCCCAGTTGTTCCTCCCAGTTTATGCACACATGACTGTGGGACCACGTGGTCTGCAATCTGCTGCCTTGCTGCTGTTGGGAGCCACCCTGCCTGGTTTCAGGAGCTGGACCCATCCCATGGCTAAGACTGAGTGAGTGACCTTTGGACCATAAGCCACTAAGGAGACAAAGCTTATCTCCCTGGCAGGAGTGCCACTTCTGCTCCTTTTTCCATAACTTGCCCCTAATGCTTGATCAATTAGCCAATGATGGGTAAGATTCCCTAAGGGGGGAATGACCTAAGACAAGCATGATCATGTGGAGACCCCAGGGAAGGACTTGGGGGGCTATGGAGAAAAGGGGTGATGGACCCTCACCCCTCAGCTTTGACAAAGCCTGAGTCCTCATTCTGCCTGCGAGAAGTCTAATTTCTTGGCTATTTTGCCTCCTCTGCATGACTAAGCCTGAAACAATGACAAGGGGTGGTGCAGCCCTGTGCTAGAAAGGATGGGCTCCCCAGGTGATCAGGTCTGAGAAAGGATATGTAAAATCCTGCGAAACCTCCTTTGCTAAGAATGCTCTTAATTAAGTGATAAATGCCTGAGCAGGAAATGAATTTATTTCCCAAAGTTTTGTAGCCTTTTAGCTGATAGACCCTAACTCAGAATGAGCCCTAATAGTTCTTTGTATGCTATCTATCATTTGATCCTTACTGCCTGACAATGATTAATAAGCTGTGCCTGTATTCCTGTGCAAATTAAACCCAATAAAAGCCTGTCTAGGCAAGGGCACATGGTGCTCTCCCCTGGAGAGGGTGGCCTGCCCCTTTTCCTCCACAGGACTCAGTAGTCCCTGTGAATTTGTTTCACATCCCATCCATGATGCCACAGACACTGTGGGCCGGTGCACACATCATGCTGCATCCTGGCTTCCTGTCTCTGCCCCATCCAGCCTGGATGAACGTTTCTTCTTTAACTCCTTGGTTGTTGGGCTTCCACACAGTTTGATTTTCTGGCAGTTCTGATTATTTTTTGTTTTTAAATGGTTTGTTTCCTTCCTTTGGTTGTGTGAGGAGGCAAAGTGTATCTACCTGCACCTTCATCTTGGCCAGAACTCCTATACTTGCTCCTAATATAGATGGTTGTTTTTTTTTCAGAGCAGAGTCAGTCATAATTAAATTAAATCAAAATCTCCTTAAGGTTTTGGCAAAATAAATACTTTCACCTCAAGGGTATATGTTCATCTAAAACAATAATGGGTTTTAATAAACACCAATAATAATTTTTAAAAGAATTTGATTTGCTTGGCATAATTGAAATAAAAGTTTGAAGAAACAACTCAATTTTGGAGATTCTTCTGTCTGAATTCATATCCCTTTGTTCTTAAGGCTGTCTTTCTCATTTGTTTCAATAACACTATTTTGAATTAAATAGGTATAAATTCTAAGCAAAACTATTCAAAGCTTCCATTATTATTTCACAAATGTCAAAAAGAATTAGAGGGCTTTTTTAAAAATTTTTTTAAGAAGACTGTTTTAGAGGAGAGGAAGTTTGACAACACACTAAAGGAAGAGTCATTTTCAAAGGCAGTTGTCAAATCATGTTTTTGATGAGTTTTATGTTGAAGAGTCTCAACTTCACATCATTGAAAATATGATAATTAAGTATACATTTTCCCCAAAACTTCTACAGCCTTGTTTATTCATTTGAGTATAAAAATTCCCAATACAAACTATTCTCAAAATATAGTTTTAGACTTAATTGTATTAAATTACATTTTCACAACTGTAAGCCTAGATGAGAATTAATGTTTTCTGATACTTTTAGTGATAGTGGTTTTCTGCCATCAACATTTCATCATCCAGCTTCTACCTAGGGCAATGAGAACATGTCCTAATTGCATATTTAGGTTTCGTTGTATTGCATTAGATTTAAATATATGGGTGTAAAGTTTTAGTGTACTTTTAATTAATACAATTTAAAATGTATAACAAATCTAATAAAAATTTATTTTTAATCTCATTTACCAGGATTCATTCTAATTTTAGCTCCAGTGTAGAAAAAAAGATTACTTTTCTACTAATCAGCAAAATTTTTAAAAATTATATTTAAAGAAAAATCTGTTTTCACCATCCACCATCAATGGTAAAGACAGAAACCCAAAGCTCGGCATGTACTTGACAGAAATCTTATACTGTCTTGACATCTAGCACATTTTCTCATTTTTTTTAAAGTGTCAAAAATTGTATTAACTTACAGTTTTAAAAGCTTTATACCTAGGGGACAACAAGGTATAGGAGTGCTTCTTCTTAGAAAAGTTACCCATTAGGGTTTGGTCCTTAGTTTAGAAGTTGCAGAGCTTTGGTATTTTTATGTTAATTGCTTTGAGAAGTCATGATCTTGGCTCAGGGATGGTGATATTGTACCATTTTCTTCCTCCTCAGAAAAGCAGTTCTTGATAACGCACTGAGTAGTCAGGGATGGTTCTCGTGAAATTGCAAAACCCTGATGCTATCAAGTCCACCAAGTTCCTTGATCAGAAGACACAGGGATTCCTTCTCAGAGAGCTTCTTTGCCACCTGAGGGAGAAAAGAGATGATGTCAAGGATGATGATAACAAATTTGGTGTCTAGGATGGTGAGCGGGTTCACCAGCAGCTCTAAGACTCCACAGTGGACAAGTTGGATCAACTGGTCCATGGTGCCCCCAGTCCTGAAGTTAGCCACTGTCCAGACAGCCTCTTTATGGACTTTAAAATCTCCATGTTTCAGCAGAGCCACCGGGAAGACAGGATGTTGCAAGCAATGAGCTTCTGGAGGCCGTGGGGGTGCCCTGTAGCTATATTGCTCAGGGCCCAGGTTGCCTCCTTCTGGACTTGGAGTGCAGCAGAAGCTGGGGCAGCATGCTCAGGACACCCACATCAATGTCCACCTGGGTCTGGCAATACATTCCTGCGATGACTTTGCCCACAATGTTGAGGGGAGGAGAGTCAAGATGTTCAGTTCTGAGCTTGTTATGAGCTCAACCAGCTTGGGCAGCACCCCCATGTCAACTACATGTCCAATGAACTCATTATAGCCCTAAGTGCATTAGGACAGGGCCCAGAAGGTGTCAGAGAGCACCTTGCTGCCTTGGTGCTCCAGGAGGTGGAAGAGGATGGGCAACATTTGCCTTACTGCCTTTTTGCAAGGGTATGGTTTCTTGTCTTGGCACAGGTTGGACAGGGTCCATGTGATGTTCCACAGAAATGTAATTGATATGGTTGAGATCAGGGTCAGCAGATGTGGGATGGCATTGCTCGAGATAACAAAGTCTCTAAATTCTGGGTCATCACCTGCTATATTGCCGAGGGCCCACGCTACCTGTTCATATACAGTCATATTGGGGGAAGACAGGAGCTCAACCAAGGGCTAGATGCCCCCCCTTTTAATGGCTACATCAGTCTTCTCTTCCCTCAAATCTTTATACCCTCTCATGTGTGCTCTATCTCAGCTGCAGGTCTCATTTCCTTTCATTTAGAAGAGCAAGTCCCTCAGAAGAGGTTTTATTCACATGCTCCCATTTCTACATCTACTACCTGCCTGCTTTTGAACCCTTGTACATACACTGCCTTCTCTCCCACTGCTTTGGATGAACATGCCTTAACTCCTTTACAAGCCACACCCTCCACTGGTACATTAGCTCTTTTCCCCTCTCATCTCCTCAAGGACACAGCATGACAACTCTCCCCTTTCCCATACAATCAATGACTATTTCCACCAAATCATTCACGTCAGCATAGAAATGAGATGTCTTATCTTTCATCTTAAACAAAAAAGTCCTGTTGAACTCACAATCTCTCAGCAAATATTCTTTTCAATAAGAAAACTCCTAAATGCAGATAACCATACTCCTTACCTACTTTCTCTCTTCTCTTCCTCTCAATCAAGCTTTTGATTCCACTGCACAGAAACAGCTCAGGTGACAGTAGGTATTGCTAAATCAAATTATCAATTTTCAGTTTTTATCTTAACCCATAAAAAGAATTTGTCATGGTTAACATTTTCTCAGTCACCTTCTTCACTTGTCTTCTGGGAAACTCTTCTTCCCTGGCTCTCCTGCCATCACACAGGCTGGCTCATCTCAGTTTCTGCTATTGGTATTTTCTCCCCATCTTCCATATTTCTAACCTTGGAGTGCCCAGGACTGAATCCCTGGATGTCATTTCCTTTCTATCTACACACACTTCTTAAAATATCTCATCTATCCTCAAGACTCTAAAGGCCATCTATATTCTGAGGACCCCCCAAATTATACCTTCTGTCCATATCTCTTTCACAGAACTCCAGACTTTAATGTCTAACTACTTTCTCCCTACCTACTTGGATGGCTAATGGGGAACTCACATTTACCACGAATAAACTAAATCCTTATCTTTCACCTTCATGAAAACTGATCTGCCCTAAATCTTCCCCAATTTAGACCATGGCAACCTCATTTTTCTACTTGCAGCCAAAAAACTTGGAGTAACTTTGATTCTTCTTTCTTTCATACTTCCCATCAACCCATCAGCAAAGATGTTGACTCCACCTTGAAAATGTATTCAGAATCTACCACTTTTTACTGCTTCCACGGCCATTAACCTAGGGCAAAGATACCAGTTTCTCTCCCTTGAGTTATTGCAATAGGCTCTTGGCTAGACACTCTGCATCTACTGTTGAACCTCTAAACTTATTCTCAACCAAGCAAGATCAAATTTCTTTCCTGGTTAAAACACTAGAAAAGTTTCTGATCTGATGTGAATTAATCAGAGTTCTGCCTAGAAACTGAGCCAAAAGAACAAAACCAAGTGAACAGAGAAATGAACCAAAAAAAAGATTTATTTTAAGGAATTACTTCATGTGATTGTGGTAGCTGCCAAGTCTGAAATCTAGTGGACTCTCCAGCAGGCTGGACACGAGCAGGAGTTGATGCTGCAGTTCTGAGACTGAATTTCTTCTCCTCTAGAGAAACCTAACGTTTTGCTCTTGAAGACTTTCATCCGATTGGATAAAGTCTACCACTATTGCGGGTAGTATTCTCCTTTAGAGTCAATTAATGTAGCTGCTAACCAGATGTACGAAATACTTTCATAACACCTTAGTATTTGAGTAAATACCTGGGAAATATAGCCTAGACAAGTTGATACATAAAGCTAGCAATCATAACACTCAAAGCCAAAATCCTTAAAATCACCTAAAAAAGTCCCATTTAACCTAATCCTATGATAGTTGAACTTGTTTGTTGCTACTCTATCCTCTTTCACTCTGCTTCAGCAACAGCAGCCTCCTTGCAACTTCTCAAACTCATCAAGTACATTCTTTCTTTAGGAACATTGGTTGTTGCCTCTGAAATTATCTCCCCCATTCTTGTGAAAGTCTCCTCTTTGCTTGGGTTTTGTTCAAATACTAACAGCCTTTGTTCCTTTCCTGCTTTATTTCCCTCACAGCATTGTGTCATCACAATCTGACCTTCCACATACTTCTGCACTTATTTGTTTATTGCCTATCCCTTACCACTAGGATCTAAGTTCCAGGAAGGTAGGAATCTTTGTCTGTTGTATTCACTGAGAACAGTGTCTGAAATATAGCATCTATTCAGTGACCATCTATGGGATTAATTTATGTTTTTAAATATATCATAGGGATTGCTATCATGGTTACACTGAAGTATTTCCAATGAGTGTAGTGACAGGGCACTAGATTACAGATTGATAAGTACAAACTTTAGCAGAGGTTCCACAACCCACATTACTGCCTCTGTGGTCAATCACTTCACTACTCAGGACACAGGTTCCCCAACTGAAAAATAGAGGTATTGAGTGATGTTTCTTCCAACTGAGAATATTCATCTTGTTTCTTCCCTCCATGTCTTATTTTATTTAACTAAAACCTCAAGAAATATTATAGGCCAAAGAGTTGGAAAGGTCTATATATTTCCTAACTATTATAAAAGCATAAGGAAATTGCCCCTAGTTGAAAAAGCATAAGTGGTATAAATTAAAATAGACCTGGTATAGGGACTTATTTACACCAACAAATTAAGAATGCCTTCTCAGATGTTATCCACCCGCAGTCCAATGTTAGACACACAGTACAACATAGCACCATAACTGCCTGCGCACTTGGAGGGCAGCTTCCAGAAGCTGAAGACAAACACAACAGCCAGTGGCAAGTCCATTTCCTCATAAAGACAGCATTTTTTCTTCCTCCATCCTTGAGAGCATCCTGCTCTCTTTGGTTTCTATGTAATCTGATTTCATACCTTAGTTTCCCCTCCTTTTGGTCCCTCAATAACTTGTCTTTCTAGATGACAGCAGCAGCTGCCCATAACTACTCATTGGTTTGGAGCTACCACAATGCCTTGTGAATTTCATCAGGAGGGTCCCTGCAGGTTTTACCTGCTTTTCTTTACAGGAAGTAATAACTGGCATCACTAATTGGCAGTTTCAGCAAGCTTCAGTAACCCACTTTCTCTTTCTCTCTCCCTCTCATTCAGACACAGAATTATGAGTATTCATTGTCCATAAGACTTTAAATCAATATAGACAATACTTTACGACTCCTAACCACAATCAATATTAGAGGCTTGTACAACACAGCAGTGCATTTTCTTTTGCCCAAGAAAATTTCATTTCCTGTGAGAGTGAAAGAATGAAGAATTTTATACAATCAATATCTCAGATGTTGAGTTTCTCCAATCCTTTCAGCTCTAGGAAAGAAACTGTGTCAGGAATAACCATCATATAAATTTTTATAGGGTTTTCCTTTCACTAGCTTAATAATACATTAATTTTCTAAACTATACAAGAAAAAAGACTCATTGCTCTTGAAGTTCAGATTCCTTCTAACTGCAGTCACAGACATAAATAAATTGGTGCCAATGCAAAAGAAATGCATAGAGGCCAATTAGAGGGAAAATCTAAGAATGAATGAAGCCACAGAAGGACTTTAATTGAAGTTAATCTCACATTAGAGAAAACCATTATGTGAACAAGGAAAACGAAAACAGTCATTAACAATGCAGGGATGCTTGACAAGTGAGTCTTAGCCTCTCAAGAGGTACAGAGCAGTCCTGCAAACTCTGCTACCTGTATCTCCACTCCATGGAGCCATTTAAAAAAGGAAGAAGGAAGAGAAAAGAAAATGAAAAATTGTGTTAGAAGATTGAAAGGATACATGGCTAATTCTAGACTATTTCCCACTTTCATCCTATAAATTTATATGAGATTAGTAAAATTGAGGCTCTAGATAAATATTTTTAAATGCTGAAAACTAATTCATCTGTCTCTAGTGCCTTAAATTCCCTCAACACTTCTGCAAAATACAGGCCATTGTTAGATGCCTACTAAATTCAAGGCCCTGTCCTAGATACAGTACATGCATTATTTCAATTAAATGTCCCAGAGACACTGCCTGGTGGGCATTATTATTCACATTTTAGAGACTGGAGTACCGAGGGTCAGAAAGGTTAATACAATTGACCCAAGGTTCTAATCTACAGCTGGTCAGTGAGAGAGCTCAGATGCAAACTTCAGTCTGTCAGACTCCACAGTGGATGTGCTTTGGCCTGCGCCAAATAAAAATGAGTCACACCTGAGATTCAAGAGGAGGTAGCTTTTTGTTCATTTGTTTTTGTTTTTACTACAGGGATTTGGAAACATCTTGGGAAGACTGCAAATTAAAATGAGCCTCTTACCTGCTTTCTGCAATCACGGAAAGCAGTGAGCTGGACAAGAAGGTCAAAGAAAACCTTTCCAGGCCCAGCTATTGAGCAACAGGATTGCTGGAGGGAAGGAAATAACTGAAAATGACCTTTTCTGACCAGAAATAAACACGATTTTCTCCACTCATGTGTAATTCAATATTTTGTGTCCAACTTATTGACAGTGTAATCAAGATATTGACAGACACACAGTGCTTCAGAGTTCACATATCATTTTATCATTGCTTCTCCATGCACTCAGAACAGTCCTGCAGGCAGGCTGGAAACATGGCATACATTTTGGAATCACTATTAGTTTTTGAGAACTACCAAGTTCAAACTACTCTGCTGGGGCATCACATGTTAGTTACCAAAGTGCATTCTCCCAACACTACTTTGAAAAGAGGAAATTCACTGTGATGTTATTTTCCTCCAAATCAAAACCTAGTAAACTAAAATCAAAGCATAAATAAATGAATAAATGAACAAATAAATAAGCGGCTTTATTGACTTGCTATATGAAGTATCAATACAAGTCTCCCAGCTCCCATTTCAGTCGCATTCCTAGCATTAAGTACTGTTAACCTCAAAATAAAAGTGAGAGGCAATGAGCATTCATTTAAGATCCAAAAACACAGCTGTTCAGGAAGTACAGATTCAGGCAAAAACCAGATGAGTGTTCTGATCTGGAGGCAAAGGCAAGGGGCACTGACAATAAAGGGAAGGAAAACAATTACAGAAATAGAAGGAAGGAATTTCCATAGGTGCAGATAAGCTAACATGGTGATGCTAATTCTAAAGAATGTCTTTAAATTTCAGTTTGATAGTCATAATGTCTGCTTTCTTGTTATCTTTACAAGTAGTTGTTTGGGATGTAATGTCACTTTTGGCCTAGTCCGAAGTTCATGCTGCCCAGTTTTAATATACCGAAGTTCTGAGCAGGCGCACACAGACGCGGCAACTCTGGGGTGGCAACTCTGACTGCACTACGAAGTGGCTGTCTTCACAGTGCTTTTCACAGTCGCTACTGCATCGAATTTCTGGATGGCCACGGAAAAGAAAAGGCTTACATATAGGTCTGATTTCGTATTTGAAATTATAGTTAAGTCAAGCACATCTGTTTGTTTCCTATAACTTCTACAGGAACAAATTTCTTCAGGCAACACGAATTTGTCATCTTCCAGTTCTAAAGGTCCAAAATGGGCCTTACTGGGATACCAAGGTGTCAGCAGGGCGGCATTTCTTTGGGGAGTTCTAGAGAAGACTCAATCTGCTTGTCTTCATCAGCTCTAAAAGGCCACCTGCAGTCTGTGTCTCATGGTCCCTCTTCCATCTTCAAAACCAGCCATGTCCCTTCGTCATCAGATCTCTCTCTGACTCTGACAACCGCTCTCGCCTGCCTTTTCCTCTTTTAAGGATTTGCAGATTACACTGGGCCCACTCAGACAATCCATGAATAATCTCCCCTGCTGAACATCTTCAATTTAATAACATCTACATCTTTCTCTCATGTAACTAACATATTCACAGGTACCGGGATTGAACATGAACATCTTTGGAAGCGTATTTGTCTGGAATTGATATTCACCGATCTGGAAACAAAGACTTAAGAGAGGTTATAATAAAGATGGAATCATCTCTTTCATATTAAAAAATAGATGATAAAGCACTTTTGAATATCAGTTAACAAAGCTTTTAGTATATATTTCCAAAAAGTAAAATTGTTCACCTTGACATCTAAGCAGTAGTTTACATTTGGGCTATATAATAATAACCTTTTTGATAAGGTTAGAAGTAAATGCTGCTAAAATAAAATAAACGTTATAAAATTTAAGGCTAAAAGACACAGGAGGGGGCTGTCTATGACACCGTTATAACTTACCAGGGTAAATTTCAGGCTCTTCTGCCCACTGTCTGGGTGACTGTAGGTAAGCTACTTACAAAATCTGTGCCCCGGTTTCTCACATGTAAAACTGAGGCCCAGGTTTCTGAAGTAACTTCCCTGTAGACTCTCTTATGTAAAGTGGTTGTTGTGAGGACTAGAGACCATGCCCTTTAGGTGTTCACCACAGGACGTTGTCCAGAGCGCTGGTCAGGGAAACGGGAACTACTCTATTGCTGCTGCCTTTAGTTTTAACATTACGACACAAAGAACTCCCCATACAAGGACTTTTTTTCATTATATGGTTAAAATGTACAACATACATTTTCCCTAGTGGAATCCAGTTTTAGGAGAGCTCTTGTAGAGCGGTAAGTCCTTTCATGATAATGCTTTAGAAAATTGCCTGATGAATAGCCCAACAGCAAATTAAAGAAATGGTCAAGTCTTGACAGTTAAATTATACTAAGCTTCAAATGTCATAATCACAGAACTGAAAATAGATAACATTGGCATGAAAATTTAGTAAAAAAAAAATACACTGACAGGAATATCTACTGCCTATTGTCTATCACAGAGGACTTAAATAATATTCTGACTTGAATTAGAAGTCAATTTAATAAATAAAGTGCTATATAGATAAATAAATGTAAAAAATTACTATTTTTCCAGTTCCCTTTGGTCATTAAGTAGTTCCTGACACCACCTCCCCAAGTCAACATTCAAAATAAAAATGTTGCTGATCATATAAAAATTACTTTAAACCTCAATTACACTAGAGTATACAGAGCCTATTTTCTTGAAAATAACATGCTGTATACTGAGCACATAGTATATTCCCTATACAAATCTAAAACAAGACTAACTGCAAAAAAAAAAAGAGTATTATTCTATAAATTAGAAGAAATATTTATAGCTTTTTATAGAAAATACACTTATCTTGGCTGTTAAAATATCTAAAAACTACATATAACAATTCAGTGAAACAAGCTTGTTTCTACTGGAAACTTGATTAAACATCAAAGAAGGGGGCATTTCAGCAATAAAATATCAGGAATAATATTTTGGCGTAGTAAGTGTTATATAAAAGTGTGTATCTTTTGTTTCAAAATTTATTTAAAAATTCTACATATAATGCTTTCATTAACTAGTTATGTAAACTGTGAACTCCAACTAAGGCTTTCATTTTCACAAGTGAAATATAACTATATTGAAATAACAATATTTGTCTATTGATAATATTGTTTCCTATGAGGAAATTACTCTATGGTCTTATTCTTATTAAATTTAAGTAAAAATTAGAAATCTTTTCTTTTTATTTTTTTAAAGTATAGTTGTATGATTAGTTGTGTTGATTTCAGATGCACAATTTATTGCCTTTTAAATGTAAAATGGCAAGTAGAGATTACAGACCCACAGTGTCTGCCGTCTACCCTTGTTAAAGCACCGGATGGCCAGCGTCTGTTTCCAAAGGCCAACCTGAGTTCATCAGGGTAGAAGGATGAAAAATCAGAGAAAGTTGGTATTTCTACAGCTCCTAGGACACTGTGGTTTTAACATCATGGAATTGGATCCTGAAGGATTTGCAATGGGAGCCTTTAGCTACCTACAGCTCTGAAGTTTGTGAAGTTGGGGGAACTACTGAAATAAGAAGAATGTAAAATGGCAAGTGTCTTCATGTGAGGTCTGTGCAGCAGGACTCAGTGTTAAATGAAGCTGACCAAGGTCCACTTTGGAGTTTTGGCAAATGGCCAGAGGGCTTTAGGAAAGTAAACAGGATGAAAGGAACAAGAGCCGAGTGATCATTCCATTAGGGGACCTTTGGTTCCTTCTGTAGTTCAATTTAGACAAGTCAATATCAGAAAACTCAAAATACTAAAGAACCCCTGCTCAGACTGCATTTCATCTCTCATCCAAGAGCACACTCTAATGTGCATTTCATTGTTTTTGTGAAGTTAAACTACTCTTGTTATCCCACCCAAAAGAAAACATTACTGAGCCCACCCTGGTCTATATAGGATTTAATATATTATTTAATACACAGACAAATGGTCTGCATGCAATGAGTCTGTTGAAAAGTTAAATTCATTTATAGAAAAATATTTTCTGAGCATCTGTAGTATTTTATGACCTATACTAAGTTCTGCTAATAACACAATGAACCAGACAGGTATAGTTCCCTGACACATGGAATTCACGATCTTCCTGTAGACGCAGACAATAAACAACTAGTTATTCATTTCAAGTGTGATAAGCAGTGTGAAGCAGAAAAGGGCACCATGGGAGCTTTTACTAGGTTTGACTTAGTGGGGCCTCAGAGAATGAATAGACAAGCTGATTCTGAAGGATGACCAGGATTAATAGGACAAAGGACTGGAAACGAGGACTGGACGACAAAGGGCTGTCCAAGCTGAGCTAACAAGCCCCAGCATAGACTGAAGTGTTGAAAGGTTGAGAACTGAGAGAAACCCAGGATGGATACAGCCAAGAGTGAGGAGGGAATAGCATGAGGCAGAGGGAGAAACAGACAGAGGCTACATCATTCCAGGTTTAGAAGCATATCAGGGATTTTACTTTTACAATAACAACGAGAAACCACTGGAAGGTGTGGAGCAACACACTGATACAACAAAGTTACGTTTTTAGGAGACTATTTTAGCTGCAGTGTGAAGAATGGATTAGTATAATATTTAGCGAAGCATTTATTTCTCAAATATTCATAAATTTCCCACACAATATAGCCAACAGCAATCTAAAGGAAAATGAATGCAGAAGACTAACAAAAAACAAACACCAATAGACCTGAGTTCAGAAAGTGCAACTATGTGATGTGACAGAATATCACGAAAAATGTCTGATTCAAATTACTATCTCTGTCTTAATCAGTAGAATACAAACTCCAAGACAATATTCATCTCCTCTGTTCTGTCCATTAAATTAGTTCTAGCACCTAGGATTGTGGCAGTCAACAGGAAAATCCTCAGTAAATACTTAACTAAATGCATGAGTAAACAAACTAACAAAAAGAAATTGTTTCCATTCACTTTATACTCATCACAATTCATTCTCCATTAATCTCTTGATGATTTTCATAAATATTTTTTCTATAGATTCTCTTCTACCATTCTTCCAAATTGAAGGCAAAAGAGGGTAGCGGGGTTCGGTGATGAGATGAGCATAGTGCTAAGTGGTGTTCAATAATAATGAAGTCATAGTATGAAGAAGAGATAACCAAGAGAGCATAAGATCCAAATAATGAGTTATTCCGGGACATTAAATCATGCATCTAAAGAGGTTCAACCCCCACTAGAGCCTGGTAGCTCTTAGCTGCTGATGATACCTGCATGGTCTGAGTGTTGTATATCCCCCAAAATCCATATTTTGAAATCCCAACCTTCAAAGTGATGGTATTAGAGGGTGGTGTTTTTGAGAAGTAATTAGGTGACAGAGTGAAGTCTTCACAAGTGGGATCAGTGCCCTATAAAAGAGGAGCTCTACCTCCCTCCCAGAGAGCTCCCTCACCCTCTTAGTCTAGTGAGGTTACAACAAAAAGACAGAAATCTAGGAAGGTGGTTCTCACTAGACCCTGATTCTGCCAGTGTCATGATTTTGCTCTTCCCAACCTCCATAACTGTGATAAATAAGCCACTCTGTTTTTATAAGCCACCCAGTGTTTATAAGCCACTTACTTTATGGTACTTTTGTTATAGCAGCCTTAAAGGAACTTAGACACACCCTTGTCTTCAAGTGTTCATATTGAAAAGTCTGTGTTAAAGGTGATCAGCTGTGAGTGTATGAAGCTCAGTTACACGTTCACTATAGCAAATAACAGAGGCATCTCACAGGTACTGATTTAGTGTCACCATGGAAAGCATATAGAAAGGTAAAGTGAGCAACCTCAGTAGTTTGATGGTTGAGCTGCTGCTCTGTGCCTTCCACTTTTCCCTGCAGCAACATCAAACACTTTTTTCATGAAAATAATGTGACATTTCGTGTTTTTATTTTATTGTTGATCTATTACAGTTGTCCCCATATCCCCCACTGAGCAACATTGAACTCTTTTTGTATATGCAATGTTTGTTCAGTCAGCCAGGAAAGACTCTCAAGCATCTGTAGCCCATACACAAATGCACACTCTCAACACACACCTTTATGCAGAGAGAGGGAGAATGAGGTGACGGGCTGCACCCACCTTGGGCAAACACAGCCTGTGTGAAGGCGTGTGTGTCTGCAGGGTCAGGTGGGACCCACGGGCTGGCGATCTCTGGAATTTAGAGCAGTGCCTGTCCCTAGAGACCAGCTTCCAGATCACTTCAGAATCTAGAATTCTACAAAAAGACAAACTATTCCTCAAAAGTGGGACTAAAATATAAAGACATTTTAGAATGTATAAAGGCTCAGAATGTTTGTGCCTGAGAGGTATTTTGTAAAAGAATTATTGGAGCATGTGGAAAAATGAAGCCAAGAACAATTATTAGGATTCAGAAGGTAATGGTAAGTTACTCAGTATTGTTATAAAGTTTACATAAGTAATGGTTATTAAAACTTCAAACACATGTGTGTGTGTGTGGGAGAAGGGGAGAGTTGTCCGAGGTGGAAGTGGGGCACAGAAGTGAAAATTAAAGGACGTAAACCCATCTTAGTTTATGTCTTTTAGGATAGATGGGTGCTTAATAATTTTTACCTGTTTTTAAAAGAATAAATTTTAATATTTCTGTTAAAATAACAAGGGAAACATTAGAAAGTAGAAATAGAAGTATTATCTTCAATTTAGAAAACACATAAACAAAAATTTAAAAAACAAACATGATACATTTTTAAAAATCTGGGAATGAAAACAAAATAAGAGGTAAAAAAAACAACACAAAGCAAGAGAGCAGAAGTTTCAGTGGAAACAGTAAATATAAACATGCTCAGCTCATCTTTTAGAAGGCATTTGAAATTTGTTAAAACAAATTATGTAACCATGTTCTATTTTAAAATGTCATGCCTTTTATAAGAAGGATGTGCAGTCTAAAGAAAAAATAAATGAACAGACAAAATTGAAACAGACTTATAGATACAGAGACAGAACTGGTGTTTGCCAGAGTGGGGGGGGAGAAGTTGGGGCATTTGGTGAAAGAGGTGAAGACACCAAGAAGCACATACTGGTAGTTAAAAAATAATCACGGGAAAGTAAGTAAAACATAGACAATATAACCAGTACTATCGTGTGGGAGGCCGCTCTGCGTGGTGTGGGCCCAGCTCCCACTCAGAGATGCACATGACCCACACCCACAAATAAGTTCTCCTGTGGAGAATCAGGCCTGCAATGTGCCTAGGCCACTGAGTCTTGCTTTTTGCTAACTCCCTCACTCTGAATTGAGGACATTTACTGCAAAGCAACTTCCTAAAAACCATGCTAAACCTTCCAAGGATGAGTGTAACCAGTCCAACTACTTTTGCCTTTTCATTTGCAAATATCCCTCTTCTGTGATGCGATTACCAGCATCCTCTCCTTTGTTTTCTGCATAAGGTAACCACCTGAAGTGAGCCTGTGCATAGTTAATGAGGACCTTCTTGTAATGCGTCCAGTAAGACAATAAAAGCTCATTGGAGCGAGAGAAAAGCCATGCTGTCCCTTTTCCCCACTGGATTCAGTAATCCATGTGAATGTCTCATTTTCTTCCATAATGACATGGACCCCACTAGCCGAGGTCTGCATCACTATTGCAATGATTATGTGCAGTGCCAGTTGGGTACTGGCACTCTCAAGGGGAACATGATGTAAAGTATAGTAGTGCCTAACTGCTAAGCTGTACACCTGAAACCAATATATAATTTTTAACAGGACACAAGAAAGTTGAAAATAAAATCAAATGCTAAAAAAATAAAGCTGAGCTGACAAAATAGCACGCAAAGGAGAATTAAAAACAAACAAACAAACAGCTTTCAAGCTCATCGACAACATTGAGTTTGCCCTCCATCATCATTGGGTTCTGCATCCATGGATTCAAACAAGCTCAAATTAAAAATAGTTAAACAAAAAAATTCCAGAAAGGTGATACTTAAACAATACAGTATAACAACTATTTATATAGTATTTATGTTGTGTGAGCACTCTTAGTAATCTAGAGATGACTTAAAGTATACTGGAACATGTGCATGGGTTATATGCAAAAACTGGGCCATTTTATGTACGGGACTGGAGCATCCATAGACTTTACCATCCACAGCGATGCTGGAGCCAAAGCCCCACAAAAACTAGGGGACAACTGTGTCAATAAATCAGCAGCCCAATAAAAACATAAAAATCATAAATTTGAAACATCTTACAATATAAGTTCAAAACATATAAAGGAAGAACTGATATTCCAAAGGACAAGTGGATAAATTGATAGTTCACAGTAGGAGAATAAAACACATCTCAGAAATCAGCAGACAAAATAGAAAAGAATATTAGTGCAGAGGATGTCAATGACACTTTCAAGGTCTGGGCTTTAACATACACATGAGAAGTTGCATAAAAGGTAACACATTCTTTTTTTTACCCCCTTTACACACATAAATGATTTTGAATTAGCCTATAAAGGAAGTCTCAACAAGTTTCAAAAATGGTATCTTACAAGGTTTATTCAATGGCTATATTAGAAAAAACAGAACTCAACAACAAAAATAGGAAGAAAAATACATGCATCATAAAATTAAAACCCACATCACCAGTCATTGCACTACATTGCTAAATAAAATGTAGGACATTTATTCCACAAATACTAGTCACAATTGTCTCCCCCCTTATCTATATTGTCACCTTCCATGGTTTTAGCTACCTGTAGTTTCAGTAACCCAAAGTTAAATATGGTCTGAAAATATTAAGTGGAAAATTCCAGAAATAAACAATGCATAAGTTTTAAATTGTGCACTACTGAGTAGCATGATGAAATCCAATCCATCCTTCCTGGAACATGAATCATTCCTTTGTCCACTGTGTACACTGCCCATCTGTCTGTCACTTACTGCCATCTCCATTGTCAGACAAAATCTCATGGTCTTACAGCGCTTGTGTTCAGGTCATCCATGTTTTGTTTCAAAATGGCCCCAAAGTGCAAGAGTAGTGATGCTGACAATTGGGATATGCCAAAGAGAAGCCATAAAGGTTTCCTTTAAGAGAAAAGGTGCAGATTCTTGATGTAAGGAGGAAAGAAAAAAATTTTATACTAAGGTTACTAAAATCTAAGGTAAAACAGAATCTTCTATCTATGAGTAGGATATTTTGGTAGAGAACAAGAGAGATATACCACAGTCAGGTAACTTTTATCACAGTATATTAATATGATTGTTCTATTGATTTTCTCCTATGTTTTTTCTAAGAGTATTATAGTTTCACATTTTCAATTTAAGTCTGTGATTCAATTTGAGTTCATTTTTGTATAAGATGTGATGGCCACAAGATACACAGGGTGGCGTAAAAGTAGGCTTTCAGTTGTGTGTATGGGAAATAACAGAATAATTAATAAACAATAATACAAGACTAAATTGTGTTTTGCATACTTACAACTGTAAATTTATTTTTACCCCACCTTGTATGTTGAGGCTCTTTTTAAAAACATTTGTGGATATCCAGTTGCTCCAGGGCCATTTGTTGAAACAGCTATCCTTCCTCCACCACACTTCTTTTGCATTTGTCAACAATCAGTTGGGCATGCATTTGTTGGCCTATTTTTTGGATTCTCTATTCTGCTCTACTGAGCCACATGTCTACCCTTCCACCAGCACCACCCAGTCAGCACTCTTATAACACATATCTTAGACTTTTTTGTTATAGATCCACAGGTCCCTGAGACTCTGCTAATATTTTTCAGTTTATTTGATCTTTTTTTTTTCCAGATTGGTTAGTTTCTCTTGTTCTGTCTTCAAGTTAACCAATTCCTTTGTCTTTTCTCACACTTTTGCTGTTGAGCCCACTTATTTATTTTTTTAAATTTTGGTTATGGTACTTTTAATATCTAAGATTTCCAAATTTCCATGTGGTTCTTTTTTACATCTTCTATTTCTTTTATGAAACTTCTTTATTTCCCTGCTGAGAATTTCTTTAGCATGTTAGAAACCACTCATGAAGCACTCGCGTGAGGGCTGCTTTACGTTTTTCAGATAATTATAATATTCATCTGCTTGGTGTTGGTGTCTATTGATTGTCTCTTTCACTTTGACATCTTCCTCATTCTTGGCATAATGAGTGATTTTTTTATTGAAACCTGGACATTTGGATATTACGACATGAGACACTTTATCTCACTCATTAAGTCTTCTGCTGTAGTTGACTTTCTCTGAAACTACTCAAGAAGGGGAAAGACAGGCACTGACTGATTACTGCTAGGCGGAGGTAGGTGTCCAGGTTCCCCATTCAGCCTCCATCTCTATCCAAGGTGGGTGCTACTCGTCACTGTTGAGCAGGGTTTGGAGTTCCACAATCCCAAGAGGCCGACACTGGTGACTCGCTAGCTGGGAGGGATATTGGCATCATTCCCCACGTAGCCTTTACAGATACTGACACTGTTTTATGATATCTGAGCTCATTCATGGGGGTCACATTAGAAAATCCTGAGACACCAGAAAGACTTCAAAATTCAAATGAAAACAATCTCTCCCTTCACTCATGGTCTTTTGAATAGTGCAGTGCTTGATTCTGACATGCACCCTAAAATGATCTGAAAATCAATTTACAGTGAACTCATTACATTGCCAGGCAAGCACTATCCTGAGGCAGGTCTTAAAATATGCTAATAGAAATGTAAAAACACTAAATTTATTTTACATCCATAAGACTCATAATGGAATATTCATCTTCAGCTGTGGATTTCTATCTTAATGTTTAATTTAATGAAACCAAAGGCATCTGAATAAAATGTTGTAAAATTTATAATAAACAACTATTTATCAGGACAATTTATTACTGGTACACTATTTGCCTGGGGATATAATTTTAAGCAGTTTAGATGCAAACATCCAGAACTGTCTTTCATATCTGTAAGAACTATCTAACTATCTTTGCCCCTCTCCTGAAATGAGTTCTTGAGCCCTTTGTTGCCTGAGCAGCTGTGAAAACTTGTAAGAAGCTGATACCCTCTCACTGCTAAGTATTCAACTACAGATTTAACTTTTTAATGAACCAGCAAGTCCAGCAAATAACAAAGGAAAATCAACATACCTCAAGAAGTCTCTTCACTCCCCAGTGGACAGAGAGTCCCAGGAAAGATAAATACCCTATCAGGCTATCCTAAACTGTCACTCAGAACTAAGTGCTGGGAACATTTATGCCATCAGTACTTCTTTCTCTGGTCACCCACTTGCAACCTTGACTTATTTAAGGTGCAATTACCTAAATTTTCTCCTACAAAATCTGATGAAGATAGAGCTCAGTCTCATCACCACTGGAATGTCATTTAGATACAGCCTTTTAGGTAACAGGTACCACCTTTATAACAGGGAAAGAGGACATTGCTCTTGAACTTCCCCACCCACTTCTTACACACAGGTGAGTGATATATAGAGCCATGGCCTAGACCCAATCAGATCCATGTCCACACCTTTAGACCATTCTCTATGTACCTAAGACCTCATTATGTTCTCCCCAAATGGTCTACACTTCTTTCAAAATCTGACTCTGGCTATCAGCTGGGACCTTGGCTAGGGTTATCAGCCCAAAAATCTCCATATGGCATCTCCATATGGTCTCTTCATCTCTTCACAGCATGTTGATTATGTTCAAAGAACAAGCTGCATTGCTTTTTATAGCTTAGCTTTGGAAATGCAATACTGTGGCATCTGCCTTAGTCACAGGCATGCCCAAATTCATAGAAAGGTTAACATAATCTTTTCCCTAGCCACAACCTTTAAATGGGGGAAATGCCTATACTATATTATAAAAAGTATACATGGAAAAGGAAAACCGTTTGCAGCTATTTTAGAAAATATAATCTGCCACCTATACTATTAAAAGAAAACCAAGATTTCTATGCTTATGCCTTCAAAATTCAAGGTGTAACAGTGTTTCCAATCTTAAGAATCTATTTGTTATATAACTATTTTTTTCTGGCTTTAATGCTAAAGAAAGAATGTAGGTCTCCTCTACCAAATACCCTTAGTTTATAAACAAATCTAATGGTGCAGAAAGGATTTAAATAACTTATCTACATTCCAATAGATTTTTAACCAATTCACAGTCTTTCAACTTCCAGTGGAGTTCTCTTCCCATTATATGTCAAGAAAAAGTCCAGCCATCATTAATATAATAGAATGGTTTGTGCAACATCCATGTAGTCTGGCAGCCAAGGAGAATGGACTGGAGTGTGCATGTGTGAACAATGATGAATTCACTGTACTAGTCAGTAGGGGCAGTAGATGCTGTTGAGTGAGCACATACACTGTGTGGCCATTGCATTTAAAATGATTAAGCAAGTACAGCAACAAATCTGCATCAAATTTTGCATTAAGCTTGAACATTCCTCCATGGAAACTATTCTGATGATTCAGAAGGCTGCAATCATAGGCAACTGGTGATTGGCAGCTTCATCACGACAATGTGTCCAATCATACATCATGTCTCATGCAGAGTTTTCTGGAGAAACATCAAATCATGGTGATGACTCAGCCCTTCGACAGTTCACATTTGGTTCCCTGCAACTTCTGGCTTTCCCAAAAATTAAAATCACTTTTGAAAAAGAAGAGATTTCAGACTGTCAATGAGATTCAGAAATATACAATGGGGTAGTTGGTGGCAATTGGAAGAACTGTGTGAGGTCTCAAGGTGCCTACTTTGAAAGGGACTGAAGCGTCACTGTCCTATATACAATATTTTTTGTATCTTGTATCTTCTTCAGTAAATGTCTCTATTTTTTATATTAAATGGCAGGATGCTTCCTGGACAAACCCGTAAACCCTGTTACATTAAAATGCTTAAAATGTTGTTATCTCTCATCTACTATGATGTCTGTAACAATGCTCAAGTCATCAACAGTATCTCCACCCTTCCTGAGAAGTTTTAAAAACACAAGTGATGGCTTCCTTCTTTTCTGTAAATTAATTTCACATAGCCCCATGGAAGAGCTGCAGGAACTTTCATAAGCATGCAGCTGAAGCAGGACCCTCAGGTATGTTAGTGACAGCTCCACCTCTAACAACAGAGATATGCAATGCAGAAACATAATTACTCCAAATTTGTTTTTAGACACTTATTGACCTTAAGAGCTCAGAATCTATAATGTTCCTCTCACCCAAAAATAATCACTGACATTTCATAACTTGAATGCTGACAAATTTCCACTCAGTTGCTGTCAAAGGTGGAATAATTATATTTAAGGGACTTTCTTCTTGAATTTCTCATATATTTTGGAGAGCAGTATTGAATTCTAATTTTAAAGATGTTCAATTGTCAACAGAATATTTTTAAAAATCTAATTTCTGACAGTAGTGATAGATGAACATTGAATGTAGACAAAGCCTGTTGATATGCAATACTTCCTTCAGTCTTTTGAAAGCCACATGCTGCTTCCCAGAGCTGTACATTCAATGAGCCTGAGGTCAGACTATGATCTACAAGCACATATTTTTTATTTAAAAATTGAAAAAAAAATAAAAATCTAATAGTTGACTGTAACAACTGCATATGTATTGCTATTTACCCATAACCACTGTGCTGTTAACCTATTTTTAGAAAATGTTATGAAAAATACTTTATTTTTTTACTTTAAAATATAACAGATGCAAAAAAAATACCAGCATACACCATTATAATAATACAATTAATGTGATTAAACATTAACATCTAATGTACTTGCCAGTCTATTCCATATCAGACTAATTTTTTGACTCTAAACCAAATTTTGAACAGTTATTTTCTTCATGGAGAAAGAACCATCTTATTTCTATCTATAAGTCACAAAGAAAGGCTTAACATATTTAAAAATAAAAAAAACTATACAGTGAGTACATTATTCTCAATGAAAGTAAAAGTCAAGTACAGATTTTAAAACAATATATCTACAGTAATACGGAGATGAAAATCACAACATAAAAAGTATAATATGAAAAAATATTATTACTATGAAAAGCACTAATGCAAATTGATAAACATGAAAGACTCTCAGGCCCTCCTATCTGTTATCAAAAAAATAACAGATTGCTGAAGAAGTAAATGAAGAAATAACAAAAATAAATGGATAATAAACATTTGAACAAAATTCAGCACACTAATAATCATTTCCATGTAAATTAAATTAATGTAATCCAGTTAACACTTAAAATTAGCAGTGCTGAGAAAACAACACCCAGCTCCTGCAATGGTGTGCTGAAGAAAGGCACTTGGATTCACAACTGGTAAAAGTCTAAAGTGACATATTTTATGAAGAACAATCCATTCGTTAGTTGCTTGAAAAACATCCAAAACCTTTGATTAAGTAAGCCTACCTTTAAAAGTCTGTTTTATGGAATTAAATCTTAAAAAAGACAAAAACTTATGCCAACTGCATTTATTATTGCATTGTTTATAACTAGTAAAACATTGGAATTAACATAAATATTCAACTTTAGGAAATAACTAAATACAATCCTGATATATAAACTGTAAAGATTTTAACAAGGTTTTTAACAGTGTGAACAACTGCATATGAAATAATATTATTAAGAAGGGGTACACATATATTCAGTGTATTCTCAACTATATAAAATGTACGCTGAAAAAATCTAGAATATAATATTCCCAAAACTTGAGAGTAATGCTGGCTTCATAGAATTATAAGAGACTTGTGTTTTGCTTTTGCTTTTTATGTCTTCAAAACAAATCTATATTGCTTACTATTAGAAAAGGGACAAGGAGAGAAAATATTTGAAACATTTAAGGAAGAAAAAATTAAAAAGAAACATTCGCTGCTGTCAAGCATTAGTATAATGGTAGGTAAGAATAATTTCAAAATTTTGGTTGAAAAATTCTACTCATTCTCTTTCATTTAAGCATTCATTAACTAATTTTCTCTTACAAGTCTGTATAAGAATTTTTTTATTCCAAAAATCAGAGTCAGTCTTTTTAAGACACTTTCATAATTATATACCTACTTGTTACCCCTTTGTCCTTGCTTACCAGGAAAGGCAAGATCAAGTGTTATTCTAAAAAGAATAATAACTTTATTCTATTTTCTCAATACAGTTATCAACCTGCCTTGCCTATTGCTGTTACCATTTATAGCTCCAACTCTTTACACATGTTTTATGATCGATTTGTTACAGCAGATGCTGTCATGCTTTTTAAAATGCTTATAACATAGAATATATAAAAACAATTTAAAAGAGTAGGCATGATGATGAGAAAAGTTGAATAGTTAATTCAGATCAAAAGTTTGCAGATTATTGAAAGTTTAAATGTAAAACTAAACTTAATGCTTTTTCTCTTACATTTTATACTCTAAATAAATTCTAGGTTTTTAAGCAGAAAGGTTATGAGAGCAACCAATAAGAGAACCTGGGAAAATCATATTCTCTGCAAGAAAAAATGAGCAAATTGCATGTATAGAGGGTTTGTCACAGGATTATCAGTGGAAGTACTTCTGAGTATACCACCTATCTACGTGTACTCTTCCTCAGTGGCAGCTTTCTCTTGTCAATAAAGAAATTGTATTATATTGTTCCAGTCCTCAAACAACTCCTCTCCGTGGTGGAAAAGCTTTCTACCAAGTTAATGAGTGAGCCGTGGAACTGGAACAGGTGGCTGCATTCACCACCATCCCTGGTCATGCAGTGGGTCTGATGTTTTCTGTATAAAATGACGACTGATGGGTGTCAACACTCTGTTTCCAACAATTCTCTTTAGGAAATGACTCTAGAAAATTTTCTTCAGACTGTTACCATCATTGTCTGTTACCAAAATGCACCAGCCTTTTTTTAACATAATATGATCACTTCTAAATTAGAGCACATTTCGAATAATCTTGTAATACTCTGCTGCAAATTCAGTAAAATCATTTCCTTGTCTTTTAGAGTAAAGCTATGAATTCACTTTTTAAATGCATTTAAAAAATCTTCCCAAAATTGAATTAAATATTTGCCTGTATTGTTCTCAATAAATGACAATGTTTTAGGAAGTTATACATTTACCCCCATAACTAAGCCCATGTGTAGGAGACCGTTCTGCGTGGGGTGGGCCTAGCTCCCAGTGGAAAGTATGGTCCAATGCATAGGACCCACGCCCATGAATAGGTTCTCCTGAGGGGAATCAGGCTTGCATTGTACCTAGGCCACTTTGAGACTTGCTTTTGCTAAAACTCCTTCACCCTGAATTGAGACCGCAAGTGCTTACTGTAACTTCCCGAAATCCATGCTAAAACTACCCAGTACGGAGTGTAACCGGTTCAACCACTTTTCCCTTTCCATTTGCAAATATCCCTCTTCTGTGATGAGATTAGCAGCATTAGCTCCTCTGTTTTCTGTAAAAGGTAACCATGTAAAGGGAACCTGTGCATAGGAAATGAGGACCATAATGTAGTGGGGAAGAAACCCAATAAAGGCCTGTTACAGCGAGGGCCGAGGCTTTTCTGCTCTTGAGAGAGAAGCCATGCTTGCCCTTTTCCTCCACAGGACTCAGTAGTTCATGTGAGTTTCTCATGCCTCATCCACAATTTGACGGACCCCAAGCCGGGGTCTGTATCACCCATGCTTTGACTGAAATGCAAACTCTAGAAAATATCTACGCAGCCTGAAAGATTAACATCATTCTTATTAAAATTAAATCCTGCAAGGGACAAAAGAAAAAAAGGCCAACTAGTAGAAAGGCCTTGACTGTGCTGTCAGTCACCCACATGGGGCATAAAACTTTGGTGCTTTATTAGTGATTATTTAGCTAAATGTTTATAATCATTTTTCAAAAATGAACCTTGTTCAGATTGCTTTGTTGTATATGAACTGGCTTAGGTTACTAATATCAAGAGCTTGTAATTCAGCAAAAAATATTCATGTGAACTGCTCATTTTACCTTTTACTACTTTACATGTAAGTTGATTAAAATAATTCCAAACATCCATAACATATAATCTCTACACAAAATTAAGACAATGTGAGATTAAAGAAACTCAAGAATCCTTCCCAAAGGTACCCAACATTGTCAACTGAACTTGCATCCTTCCTTCGCCTTTTAAGGATTTAAAGGTGTGTAAATTTTTCCTTGTGCAAAACCACTTTAGTTCTCTCATGCAATTAAATGATCATATGAAGAATTATAAGTTCTTAGTTATATATTTTAAGATGTATTCTTCCATTATTTTCTCACATACCATTAACCTAGTAAATTTTTAGGTGAATCTAATTTTAATTTGACCATCGTACCCTAGTAAACAACCTATTCTAGTCTCCTTCTCTGGAAGATTTTAAGGTTTCGTCTTTGTCCTCGGTGTTCTACATTTCATTGGATGAGTGGTCCTCTGGTATCTTTATCTAAATCCTGCTGTGTGGTCATGGGGAAGGGGCAGGGAGGGGTACGTGTGTTTTTTCTGAAGACAACTTTTGACTATTATTTTATTTAACATTATTTATTTGCTCCACCTACACACCCTCACTTCTGAATCTTCTAGTATATGAAGTTTGTAATGTGAAATTACCTTGCCTTTCATACTTTTCATATCTTCTTTCTTGTTATGGAATTCTGTAAGGTTCCTCAATTCAATTTTTTTAGTGCATAAATTCACTCTTCAGCTTCCAGGCCCATTCGTACTCTGCATAGTTCAATTTTGCTGTTCTGTGATTGACCAATTTTTATCATCCACATAATGGGATTGATTACTTTTTAGATAGCAATATCCTCTTATAACTCTCTGGGCTAAAATATACTCCAATAAGAAATCTTTTTCAGCTATTTTAAACTCTGGTTTTCTCAGGTGTAAGTTATTCTGCTATCTCCCTTTCATGATGATTAATCTCCCTAAGTACTTGGTGAATATTTATTGTGTGTTCTTGTTTAAAGGGGACATTCTCCATTAGAATGTTTGCTGTAGCACTTTGTTATTTTTCTTTGTTGTATTAAAATCCTGCTTTTGTTCTAGCAACAAATTTAATGCTAATCAACAGCACAGCTAATAGAAAGATAAGGTGTATTCTGTGTTCACACGCTGCCACCTTTAGGTTTCTCAAGAATTGGGGTGCACTTTTGACCATAGGAAGGAAACAATCAGGTAAAAAAAAATGTTCTCTCTGCCCGAAAGACATGAATAATGTCAGAAAACTTTGGGTAAAAAATTATAATCACCAGATTCTAGTAAAAATGGCAACTCAAAAAATCCTACTGTAAAAGGAAAAATCATCATGCGGATGTTTCACTTCAGAATGAAGGGTTTTAATTCCTACCAATAAGATCAGTAGGAAAGATGTAACCTGTGGCATTCAGAACCTTAGCTCATAGCAGAGTCCTAAGTAAAACGGACTCATACAGACAGAGATCAAACTGACATTTGCCAAAGGGCAGAGGAAGGGGATGGGGGGGTGAAGGGGAGTATAGTCAATAATAATGTGGCAAGTTTACACAGTAACAGATGACAACTAGGCTTAATGGGGTGATCACAGTATAGGGCGTACAAATGCTGAGTAAGTACATTGTACACCTGAAACTAATACAATATTGTATACCAAGTATACTTAAATAAAAAATAAAATACAAAAAAGAAAAAGCAATTTCAACAGGAATTATTCTAAAATTACATGATATTCAACTTTGCAAGAGATACTAGAGCAAGTGACTTACCTTCTGTGAACTTGAAGTGACTTATATAGAAACTGAGTTTTACTGTAGTAACCCACACATCACTGAGTTTGTGGGGACAAAATGAGTAAATATATCTGATTTTATTTTTTATAAACTATAAAACATTCTAAAAAATCATTTGCCACATGTGCAGGCCCTCACTATATAACAGACTACCATGTTATTTATTAAGTTAATTCATAAGCTACCAAATGAAAATCTGCAATTAGCTTTTGCCTTTGTGTATAATCATGTCTTTCTATCCCATACCTATTCTGTAGAAAGACAAATAGTTAAATAATAGTCCCCTGATTCTTTAATATTCCAATCCAAAGATGCAGTTATAAATTATGCATCATAATTGTGCTTGAACATAAGAATCTCTTGGGTTGCTTGTTATATGAATAATAATTTCTAGATTCAGAAGGGATTTAGACAAATGTGTTTTTAATAAGTACCCAAAGTAAAAATCTGTCATCAGAATATTTGAAAAACAATGGATTAAAGTAATGAGCCATAATGGATTTCTAACAAGAGTCACAAATTTATCTAGTGCTGGTGACAATAGGTAAAAAACAATAATCCAGTAATAAACTGCCTGAAATTTGTTTAAAGCCACCTGTATGCTCTCATCCCAGTGAAAAATAAGTGCTTTAAAAAAATCATTTCTAGATCTTATAGTCTGTGTTGTATTTATATTATCCCAGGAGATGAGCCTAAATCCTATATCTTAAGACTTCCAAGTAACAAACATTTTCCTCCCATGTGATAACCCATTCTAATACTTTCTTCAAGTTCCAAAATCTCTTTTTTATATCTGGCTTAAATATTTAATGCATATAACTTTATTGTTAATACATTAACATTACCATTGGAATGCAAAGAATTTGATCTTAAATCTTAACTAAGCTCACACAATATCCCCCAAATAATAAGCTTTTCTTCACCATCCAGAAACTTTTCGTGCTAAAAGGAGGCAAAAGTTCAAAAAAGAGAAGAGAAAAAATCCATAATCTGCATTCACCTAAACATGTCTTCGGAATGTGCTGTCAGTAATACAAGATGGAGCAAAGGTAGGTTTAAAGTTGTTTGTATGCAAATAAGACAATAATTAATGAATAATAATTTAAGAATAAACTGTGTTTTGCACACTCACAAATGTAAACCCACTTTTGCCCCACTCTGTGCATGTGTAGAGATGGAAAGGGTATGTTTTCCAAGAGGCAAATAATTAGCATAATGTGTCATAGAGATCTTTAAGAAAACAGACTAACCAGGGGAGTGTGGCAGCTGTTTCAGGGATGTTTTTATTTACAATGTCATGGACAGTCCACTGTGCCAAAAAATGTCAGTGGAAGGTACTCATTCATCTGCATGATTGCCTTTAAGTCCTGCAGCAGTGATCACTAATGCATATGCAGAATGTTTTTAAGGCTCAACCGTTTTCAGATAGTCTGGTGACAAACAGCCCTGACTGCATTTGCTCCCAAGGCCCTATTTAGAGGGATAGAGCCGCTGACATGGTGCCAGCCTTGCTGGCACAGAAAGGACTCGATTGTGTTCTTGTCTGCTGAAAAGCCTCAGCAGTCGTATTCAGCTCCTTTCTCAATAGCAGCCTCTTCAAAGCTTGGCTTGACCAAGCGATACTAAGAATTCATATTTAAATGTGAGACTCATGCAAAGAAGTAGACTGATTTGACATTAAGACTTGTGGAATGAAGAATAACAATAAAAAATGTTAACTAACTAAATAAGAATTTTTTAAAAAGACTTGTGGAATAGGAGGTAGATTACAATTTAAGATATTCATGAGTGTGTGCACATGAAATGTCATTGTGTGATTTTTGGTGACTACCCTTTTGATCTGCAATTTAGTTGGAGATCTGTTATACACTTAAATTAACCATACACATACCAAAACATCTATGATGTGGCCAGTATAGCTTATTTAGTTTTCAAACGGGCTTGTATTATGACATGTAACACACATAATGAAAAGTGCAAAACTACAAACATACAGCTCAGTGAATTACCACCAAGCCATTCCTCCATACCTCCATGACCGAGTGGTAACTAGGTCAACAAAAAAGATGACCAAGGCCGCTGAAGTCCCCTTCACACCCACTCCTAACCACTGTCCTCCCCATCTCCTCAAAGGATACCACCCTGCTGCCTTTAACACTATAGCTAAGCTTTGACTATTTTGTAAAATTGTATGTCAATAAAATTGCACACCAGATACATTTTTGTATCTGCCCCCTCCCCAATACTGTAACTGTGAGATTCATCCCTATTGCTGGGTATAAGGGTAGTTCTTTCACTTCCATCCCTGTAGAGTCTATCATTGCATGACTCTAACACACTTATTTATCTATACTATTGTTTGGTGGACACATTTTTCCTAGTTTAGAATTATTATGAAAAATGAGGCTATGAATATTCATTTACATGTCTCTTTATGCACACATAGGCTTTTTCTGCTGCATATACCCAGGAGTGAAATTCCTGGATTATAAAATGTGCAAAATACCAGATTTAAGAGATATTGCTGAGTATTTCTCCAAAGTAGTTGCACCAACTTATACTCCTAAAAGCAGTACAGGAAGATTCCTATTTGTCCACATTCTCAGCAAACTCTTTTTAAATGTTAGCTATTCTGATGAGTACATAGTGACACGTGACTTGCTTTTCCCTCATCATCCATGAGATGAGTTCCTTTTCAGATGTTCGTTTACTCATTTGAACACTCTCTTTTGTGAACTTCTGGTTCAAATCTTTTGTCTATTTTTTATTGATTTGAAGGGTTTTTTTATTCTAGCTATGTATTCTTTGTTAGATATGTATATATATTTAAAATACTTTATTCTACTCTGTGGCTTACCTTTTCATTCTCTTAATGGTATCTTTTGATTATGATGTTTTTAATAGTAATATAGTCCAGTATATTAATTTTTCCTTAATGGTTACTGTGTGTTTGTATTATACAAGATATATTTTCTTACACCAGGGCCATGAATTATTCCCCTATATTAATTTCTAGAAACTTCATTGATTTGCTTTCCAATTCATGTATTATGATGTGAACTGGGTTGTTTCTTTTTTAACCATAGTAAAATTTATTTGAACTACCACCATCTATTGAAAAAATGGTTCTTTCTTCATCGCATTGTGCATTGTCCCTTTCTTGTAAATCAAGTGTCCTTCCAAACATAATTCTGTTTTGGGACTCTCAATTTTCTTCTGCATCTCCCTATCTTTGTGCCAGTTCCACACTTTCTTATTAGCATAGCTTTATACTAATACATCTTAATTTCTGGTAGAGCAAGTCTTACTACTTGTTTTCATTAAGAGTGCTTTGTGTATACTAGTAATCTGTATTTCCATGTAACTTATCTAACTGATCAGCTTGCCATTTTCAAGGAAACCCTGCTGTAATTTTGATTGGGATTGCATTAGATCTATAATTTATTGAGGTAGAAGAGACAACTTTAAAATACTGAGCCTAAAAATATAAAAACATCATTTATTCTTCTGCTTACTTACTTCTTTAATTCCTCCCAGTACTTTTGATGGTAGAGCTCTGTAATTTTCTATGCAATGGTCTTCTCCATTATTTAAGTTATTCTTATGTATTTGATATTTTTAAGATGCTAATGTAAGGGGTAACTATTTTATTGTCTTGTTTTCTACATTTTTATTACTTTTACATATTAATACCACCCTAATGTTTTTCTAGTAAAGTTATATCTAGCAACTTGGCTAAAGTTGGCTACATGCATTCTGAAAGTTAGCAATTTATCTTACGAATTTTCTTAATAAATAATAATGTAATCTGCAAATAATGAAGGCTTTATTTCTTCTTTTCCAATACATTTCTTATTTATTTTTACATTATTTTCCTTATTCCACTGACAAGGACCTTCACTATAGTAACAAACATCATTGCACTCTTATCACTCTAAAAGAAAAACTTCCAAAATTTTACCATTATGTTGATGTTCCCCTTAGTATTTTAAAAAGACGTCTCATAAATAAATGTTTTTTACCAAGTGAATTTTTTAGAATTTATTGAAGTCATATTAAATTATTTAATATTTTGTTAGTATAATAAATTATAGTGCTTCCTTTTCTACTAATGTGGTTTTAACAGCTTTAACAAGATACAGTGTGCCTAAAACTCACCTATTTAAAGTGTACAGTTCAATGTTCTTTAGCATATTTAAAGAATTGTGCAACCATTACCATAATGCAGTTTTAAAATATTTTCATCTCCTCAAAGAGAGATTTCATACTCACTGGCATTATTCTCACCCTCATCTGCCCAGCCCCAGACAACCAGGAGCTACTTTCTGCTTCTGTAGAGTTTCCTCTTCTGGACATTCGACATCAGCGGAGTCACGCAATACCTGGGCTTCTGTGACTGGCTTCTGTAAATGACCCCAGTACTTCCAGTGTTCACCCATGTCACAGCATGAATCAGTGCTTCCTCTTTTACTAATGAATATGATTTCATTTTATGGAAATACTATACTTTGCTCATACATTCATCAGCTGAAGAGCATTTTGTTCATCTTCACTTCTTATGTGAGAGCAACAGAAATTGATTTACAATGGAAAGCTTAGTTGTATAGGTTGACTATACAACTTAGTTGAATACTACTTAACTTCCCCATGTAATTAATCCAAAAAACTAAACAATTTTCTCATTGGATCTCTTAGTTTAAATATAATTGATTTTTCTTGCTTTGTGTTGGACTAACCAAGTTTTATTGGTCTCCTCTTTACTCTGCTCATTTCCTGTATCTAATCTGGAAACTCTACATTACATTTCTCAGCCTGTGTGAAGTGGTAATCTTAAATTTGTAGGCCTCATACTCAAATTTTTCCAATAAATTTTAAAACATCTCTATCTTCTCCCCAACCCTGACAACACTTTCAGCATGCTTAACAGATACATCTTATTTTAGTTGAATTTAATTTGCACTCTTTCATAAAACTTGGACAAATTATAACTTTCTCTACTTCACTATCAACTATGTCTCTTTCCTACAGAAGTGAAGGACTTTATATATAACTTTGTTGCTTTTTACATATGGATAATATTCCTAAATTCCAAAAAGAAAAAAAAATATCTATCTGGCAGCTGTCACTTCCATTCATAGGCTCCTTCAAGTATACATGTATGTATGTCATAAAATCTGATGAAAAACAAATCTTCAAAGTTGAGCAGAATTTCTACCATTATCAAAATCTGAGCACACGGAAACTCAGACATATATTTCATTGGCACCTGAAGGCACGCAGTAACAATAGCTAATGTTTATGTACGACATAATTTGGTCTAGAATTTTTTTACTGTTCTAAGAAACATGTACACATATAATCTTCACAACAACCTTATGGAAGAGTATGATTATTATGTTATTACTCCTATTTTCCAAATGAGAAAACAATACAGGAAGTTAAGTAAATTGCCCAAGGTCACCTAATTTGTAAGTGTCAAAGCTAGAATCTGAACCTATGCAATGTCTCCAACATCCATGTTCTTAAACTACTGTCTGGCATATTACTAAAGAATATTTCATAAAAGTCAGTGCCCACTGTAACTTACATCAGTCATTAGCAGCACATGTTTGAAACAGGAATGTATAAATATTGTATTAGTAGTTTTCATAATGGCTTATAATAGCTAATTGAAACAGAAAGCAGACCTCAGTGAGCTGAGGCCAGTCTTTGAGAAGCGATTTCATTTTTAAACACAGGTATAGAGCCTTTGCTCTGCTTTTAGAAATTCCTTTGTTTAGAACTTTAAATATTACATTACCTAATAATACAGCCTTTATAATCAAGAAGCCATGAAAATAAATGCCCTAGATTTGTCAAGTTTAACTGTAGCAAATAGTACTGACAATGAAAATCTAGGTCTATGTGTACCTAGTACTTGCTCACAGTCATGGATACACCAATGCAACCTGACTACCTGAATATTCTATCATAGATAAAGATCTCCTCTAAAGGGGTATAACCCCTATTTCCAATCAGGCTCTCATATGCACCACACAAATGAAATGGGTCTCATTTTGTAAGTTAGACAAGTGCAGTGCTAACTAAGCAGGAGAACCAAGTCTGACAACCTTACTCTTGGCGCGCAATAATGTGAAATTCAACTCAGACCCAGCTACCGATTTTGAGAGCACAAACTCCATGATCTCCTCCAATTCTCTCTGTTCCCTGGGGTCCATTCAGCTCTTTGAGGGTAATCATTTTTATAGTTTCAGGTCCATGGAGGCCCAGGGAGATCAAATAGTGTCAAAGAATATAGGAATTCTGAGAAAGCACACACTGAAAGCTCCTCTGACTAAAAGAACAGTGAATGAGCAAGGGGAGAATGCTTAGCTGAACAGAGCTAACTTCATCTGAGAGTTTGTAACTCCGTCTGTACGCTGGGGTATATACTTTTCTATCTTCAGCTTCCCAATTTAAAACAGCATCATTCCAAGCCAGTGTGCTTAAAGAAAAACTGGTGCAACAATTGTAAAGTAATTTGCAGAAATATATATTGCTCTAAAATATGTGATGAGATTTATCTCCTCTCTTGCAAAATAAGAAGTCTCTATATTGTACACATAATAGGTACTTCAGATACATTTTGTTGCATATTTGACACAATTTTGAATATTCAGATTGCCAAAAAAGCATTTATTAAATATTTTATAAGATGCTTTTTAATCTCCCATACAACAGCATAAATACAAATCTTTTATGTAAATTCACTCAAAGTCATGTTCAAATAATTATCTTTAAATGCACATGCTTAAAGTATGTATAAGATGTTCATGTATTAAAGCTGGTAGGTTCTGATTGCCTTTATTTTGATGGTGGGTTATGAATCCTCTACATTTCAAAGGAAATGTATTTTCAAGCCCCAAAGCTAGAAATCTTTTTAAAACATATTGGAAAAGAAGTCTCATTTCCCTGGTCTATTGCAGTATACAGTACTTTGTAAAATAAATACTCCGAAGCAATTTGACTTCATAATAGTAATTGCTTAAAAACTGCCCCAAAGTTAGGTTTGCATTGCAGATTTTGTCTGGTGGCCAATTATTATGGTTCTGTTAATGCTCTAAAACACTGTCTGTTATGGAAATGCCAAATGCTCTGTAGTCCATATGAATGAAATATTGCAAATTAAAGCACACAGCTGATAAGTAACTTCTCTTATGAAATACAATGATTTCTGTTTGTCAATATATTTTCAAAAAACTGTAAGTACAACAAGAATTAGTATGAGTGCTTATACACTACAACTAAAAATATTGCTGTATTCTTTATAACCCAATATTTTTCTATTGTTTTGGTGACTAGTTCATTATGAGTTATATCAGAAAGTGAGATAGCCTTCCCTAACTTAGTGATGAACCTATACACTATTATTATTTATTAGGGGATTATATACACTTACATAACCTGTGATTCTTTTGTAAAATTTTTAAACTACAATTTATAAAAGGAGTAGAATTTGGAACAGAGATGTTTCATCCAATGAGAGAAAGTGGGAATGTCAAAAGCACCATATGAGAAGCCGACTCGCCCACTTCAAACTCTGAACAGCGGTAAGAACATTTTCTACTACCTGCCCCCACAGTCCCTTCCAGAGTCAAGGGAAAAAATAGGAAGAAAATTGATGGGGAAACAACGTCCTACACAATTTAAGCTCCCTCTTCTCCTGCTATCTCTATTCTGTCCGTTCCAAGGGTGACAACATCCAACCAAACATGTATATAGAAAGCATAAAGTCTTAAAATTCTGGGGAATCGCTTATAGAATACAGAACTACATGTGCTACAAACTATCACTTACATAAGCGGGATTAAACTGCTTCTTTAATTCTTTCCTGGCAACATTTTTTCCATGTAGAAGAAGTGCTTGAAATCAGACCATTATTTCTTCTTACCCAAGAAGATGTCAGTCAAGAAGGAATTAGCATCAAATATATTCTAGTCACTGTATAAGTTTAAAAATAAGAGAGTAAAATACATGATCTTTACCACTGGAAAATCATGTCTAGATGGCTAGCAATATAGAATATTTTGCTTTGAAATATTCCTAGCAATATAGGATATTGCTAGGATATAATTGGTCTAGTATATAAGGCACACTAGAATATTTGCAAACTGTACTTGCTATGGGAACTTAGGAAGGAATAGAAGAGTTTGCTCTCTGCCATTGAAGGAAGTATAGGTATTGGATTGATTGGTGGAGAGGGAAGAAGATATTCCTTGTGGAAGGGCGAGCATTTGGAAAATGGTACAAAGTGGGACTGAGCACGTAGGAGACAGAGGTTAAAGTAGACAGCTTCAGCAGTAAGACCTTTATGACAATACACACTTAACAGCAGGCGTTAAATGTTACATGAGAATATATAAAGAGAAACAAACTACCAAAAAAACAGAAGTAGGAAAACTGTAAGTCACAGGCTTTGTCTTTATTATCACAAAGAAGGGGTAAAGTTAGGGTATGTAGGATATTAAGACACTAATAACTGACAACACTTTTCTAGGTTGTCTGGGATGGACTCCCAGATGCTCCACTCAATAGCTATGTGACAAAGGACAAACTTCTGAAATCTCTGTGCTGAAGTTTTGTTATCTAAAATTTGACATTAGATAGCTAGTTCATTGGGTATTATGAAAATTGAATGGATTAATACAGGTTAAAAGCTTAGAGTGGAACTGGTAGATCATGAGCACTCAATAAAATATCACTATTATTATCACATTTTTATTTACATGTTCATGTTGCATAATCACACAATTTTTACATTAATTCTCCCATATTATAAAAAATGTTTTGAGGACAGAAGATTATGATTTTTTAAAAACTATATTCATAGCAGTTTTCAAGGTGCTAGTCATAGAATAGGAATGCAATAAATATTTCCTGAAGAAAAAGTCAATTGGAAAGGAAGATATGAACTAATATTGGATATTGATTATTAATGTATTAAGGAAAAGTTTATGAGGCAAACAATACTGCATCAACTGTATCTCAGTCTCATCAGAATTTAGGGAAACTCAATGAGCCAATACTCACAATTTATTCTAAGGGAATGTACGAAAAACTTCTGAAATTATGCACAAGACCAAACTGATGGCTTGATCGTGGTAGATCTCACCAAACAGACATAGAATCACATAGGATATTTATAAGGAGCCAGAAAACCTGAAGAGATAAGCTAGGAAGGGGGATCTTCAAAGGGAACAATCCAGAGTCTTCTAAAACATATATAAAAGCAGAGACACACAGACTTGTATGTGAGAAGATGCATAAAGAGGACAGTTACTCAGAGAAGAGAGGTTTCGCTTTCTCCTCCACAAAGGTTAGAGGGTGTGTGTGTGTATGTTCTACATATTTTATTACAAATGTGAGCACACAGCACATAGCTATGGATGCATCAAGATTAACAAGCCACCAGTTGGTCCTACATATTTGAGAAGCAGACATCTTGGGTAAAAATAACAAGAACATAAGAATCAGAGAATTAATACAGATGAGACATTCATCTCATCTTTGAGATATTCCTTATGCTTAGTGATCTTATTGTTTGAATCTCCAGTTGCTGGAACAAGGCGAAAGCAATTCAAAATATAAGGAGGTTGGTAGCATGGCTGAGGTAGCAGGTCAGCCTAATGTGCCACGGCTTAAATTTAGTAGATATTATTTTCTTTGATTCAACTTCTTAGTATAACTTATGTTCAGAGTTCTGGTAAGATGGGGTATGTGCAAACAAAAGAACAGCAAATGATTCCATATAAGAAAACTCTGCAATAAATCACAAATTAAAAACAATTCCTAAGAATTTTTAATATAGGACCTCTGTGGCAGTTTGATCAGCCCAGAGATTACCTATGTATACAAAGTGACAAATTTGTAATAGAACTATGTTGGAAAGATATGTCTGAGCTAGCAATCTAATCATCCTATAGATGCTATAAATTATGACCTCACAGGAAAGACAGGCTTCAGTGGTAAGCTAGTTGAGACAAGAAAAGTTAGACATGTAATTATTTAAGCACTCTGATGTCATTTCCTCGATGAGGCTTTCTCAAGATTAGTGAACATTTGGTCCTGTCTAAAATGTTCACACCAAAAGTCCTTGAAATTTGATTCTATCAAAAACATTCATGCTTGGAAAGTATCATTGGGTTCAAATATCTCATAAAATTTATTTAAAACATTTATTTGTAAACTTTTGGTTTACAAGATAACATAAAAATACTGCCACGTTTTATTGGTGCAATGACTGTGGACAGGCCCAAATATTAAGGGCCTTTTGGCATGGACCCAATGTCTCCATGAGCACTTTGGACAGGACCAAACGTCCTACAGACTTTCCTAAACACTCCCACAGAAGAGAGGCACACAACATTCATTCTGTCTCAGAACCCGTCTATGCATAAGTTTATAATTTTGTATTTGTTTATTTTCTTTCTCATCCAATGGAATTTAAGTTTCATGAGACAGAAGATAGTAACTGTTTTGAGAGGCAATACACTATAAAAATTAAGAATACAGATTTGAGGACTAGAATTAAGAATACAGATTTGGGGCATACTGCTTAACCTAAGTCTCAGTTTCTTCACCTGTAAAATAGAGTTAATAATAAGCTAAGCATATCTTAAAATACATAATAACAAAAATATATCTGGTAGGTATTAACCACTATGTAAATATTGAAACACACATATACACACTCTTCCTTCCTATAGAAATGTGAAACATTCATAGCCAGGTATTGTTTTTAAATAACTAAAATTATTGAAAGGACATGCATGTAACATGAAGTACTGTCAGGAAGCTCAGTACTGCATTTGGCACTGTGCAGATGCTTGCTTCAGCCAAATTCAATGCTTCCCACCTGTGATTCTCAGAGTTACAGTAAAGTCCATAGTGTACAAAGTATAGTTAATTGACTGAATAAATCTGTCTTGTATTTATTTGGCTACTTTTCAAATATGTAGTTGGAATTCATAAAATACAAATGCATTTAAAACTACTAAGTTCAGCCCTGGCTGGATTTTCTCAGTGGATTGAGCGCCAGCCTGTGAACTAAAGGGTCACTGGTTCAATTCCCAATCAGGACACGTGCTTGGGTTACAGGCCAGGTCCCCAGTAGGGGGCGTGGGAGAGGCAACCACACATTGATGTTTCTCTCCCTCTCTTTCTTCCTTCAAGGCTCTTCAAGTAGGTGCTAAAATATTAGCAACTTCACCCACTAATCACCCACCATCACTTCAGCCACATTCCCACATCTGTGCAACAAATATAGATGCCTGTACATCGCAACGGACACTGGAGGTGAACCGGTGACTGTGGGAAACATAACAAAGCCATTGTGGAACTCCTATACCAAGAGGAAAGCTCTGATGTCCTACTACATTCCAGTTCTCTGGAAATGTCTAAATAAAGAATACAATATTAGGAAGACATAAGCTCTGTGTTGTCCTTTTTTTGTCTGTGAGTCAATAATAAGAGATAATGCAGCAGCTCTTCAGTTACCTGCACCACGATCAGCAGCGGACATACAGCACAGGCAGAACCACTATGGGTTCATGAAATCACATTCCATTTTTCTCTTTCTAAAACATACACGAAGGCCAGCCCTTACTGGTGTAACTTAGCTGGTTGGACATCATCATGCAAACTGGAAGGTCACCAGTTTGATTCCCAGTCAGGACACATGCTGGGGTTGAGGGTTTGGTCCCCAGTTGGGGTGAATGGGAAAGGCAACCAATCAATGTCTCTATCCCTCTCTTGCTCCCTCCTCCCCCCTGAAAAAATAATAAATAAGACCTTTTATAAATAAATAAATAGATAGATAAATCAGTAAGTCAAGAAGGTCACATTCCACATTGCCCTCACTATCAAATCAGGACTACATGATTAGCCTGCAAGTGGGGATGTGAATGGAACTGGTAAGTGTAAGTTCCAGTCAGAAGAAGAATGGATATATGTCCTCCACCCACTGACTTCTCCTAAAACCATGTAAGACTTGCTGCTCAATTCACACAAATCAGAAAGAAAACATTTCCATATTAAGGAACTGTTATTTTATGCCCTAATTTGCTATATCCTCACCTAACCTAACTAGTACACAGTATGTTCTAATCAAGTTACTTTTCTAAGTAAACTGTAGATTATGCATTAAACAAAAGTGCATTGGCTTTTGAATTTAATGAACTTGCTTTTAAATACCAAGTTCAGATCTTATGATTGGGATCTCTGTAAGCTGAATGACTTCTGAGTCTTACTATGCTCTCTCTATAAAAGGTATAGACTACCACATGCTATGCCAGATTACTACACAAATTTCTTAGGTAACTAAATACATGAAAAAGTGTGTGTGTGTGTGTGTGTGTGTGTGTGCGCGCGCACACACGTGTTTACACCCTCTAGGTACCTAAAACAACTCAATGAATGTTAATTTCTTCTCTCTTGTATTATCTCTAATAAATATAATTTGACTAGAAATGAGTTAGATGCTTATAATAATGCTTTAAAAAATACAAGGAACCTGAAAAGTACCAAATGCAGCCCCTTATTTTATGGATGGACAAACTGAGATAGAAATAAGCAGCACCATGCCAATAGTGATATGCTCTTCTTTCCATCATACCACCTGCTGTTGAATTAGATAAAGTTTTTAAAATGTCAGAAAATATAATAAATTACTGTGCTTTATGTTAGAGGCCATAGCATCAAAATGTGAAATTTAAAGATTTTATTCACCCATAAGTTTTATACTAAAAGAGCTCCATAGTCTTGGCCAACCATACTGAAAGCAGAGGCACAGATGTTCCCAGCAGTATCAAGGGCAGTGACCGCAAAGCAGTGTTCTTTCCTCCTCGGAGAGCCAGCTGGCTCCTGAGTGAATGGCTGTACAATGGTGACTTCATTAGTGAACACTTAAGTTACTTTGTGCACACAGTGCAGCACAAAGTGAAAGTGCTTGCCAGGATAAACTCACATCTGAACTCCCGTTCAACTACCCCCCAATTCTGGGGCCCCCGCAGTTACACCACTTGTTAGCTCTAGGGCCCTGACTTTCAGTTTTTTCCTCCATGAAGTCGGGATAAGAATACTACATAGAATTTTTCTGTGTATTAAAGGAATTAATGTTTGAAAATCATTTAGTACAGTGTCTGGCAACTAGTAAGCACCCACTAAGGACAATTATCACGATGTGCAGAAAACCCATGCCTCTGAGAATAATCACACAATGGATATATGTAGGTATAAATATTCATGTTCACATGCATATTATAAAATATGTTACATCTGTTCAACACTTTATTTTGGTACATATATGGAAATGCTTTTGTAATTGAACTACCACATAGAATTTCTCAGTTGCAAAATATGAATAATATATGATATTACATAATTTGGATTTGAACATAAACTTTTATGAACTGAATTTTCAAAAATATTTATAATGTTACTGTACCCTTTTAAAGCAACACATTAAATAGCAATTTTTTCTCTGAGTTAAGTACAATACAACCAAATTTCAAATTTTATCAATTACTAAAATTATCATTATAACATCAACTATACATGCCTCAGCTGCCCCGATATGGAATACAGAGACTAAGGAATATGGATTCAAAGATGTACTCAGACTCTTGCTTTCTATATAAAGTAATTAGTCAGCTTGCTTTTTGCTCATTTTCATTTTCTTGTGAAATTAGAGTGAGTAATGTAGAGCTGTCCATCCTTCAGGGCAATGGAACACTGCTAACTTTTTGAAGAATAAATTGATAAATTAAAGACTGAAGCAATCAGCCCCGAACTGTCTCACTTGCCCTCCAGAACATTATCTTTTTTGCTTGTGCTTCCAGGGTCTTTTGAATTGTCAGCACCATTCAAACACGTCTTCTGACTTCACCACGGATGTCATTTCTTATTGTCTCTATTGCTTCCCACACTACCCTTTCCAGGCCTGAACAAAATGACAAACTTGACTGTATAATTTGAATTAGGACCTGGGATAACTCTCAACCCTGTAACAGGTGTGAGCTCCAAGATGCTTTTGGGCCTACTGAGCTATTATTTTCTCAACCTCAATGTCCTGTATTCATTCTGGGGGAAGCAGAAACTGTCTCAAGCTCTGATTTACACCCCCATTTTCTGACTACAGTTGGATCTATCTCCTCAACTTCAACAATCACAACGTGGTCTAAAACAATTCCAATTCCCCTAGCAGTTGGACCCTCTGTACCTGCCGCTAATAGCTGGCTAGAATCCTACTTCAACTCAGAGGAACACCCACACAGGGAAACATCTGAATCTCAGGACATCAGTTCAAGCCTATGTGGAAAACAAATTTACTACATCAACTTGGACCCTGAATGGGATGGCTGCCACCATCCTCACAGGCAAACCCTTCAGCTGAACAGGTTTCCCTGGTCCTGACACTGCTTGTTCCTAACAGATTTCTCTCTTCCTGCAGGCTGAATAATTTAGAACTCATCCTGCCACTTGACTTGCCCTACCCAGTATATTACAATAAGTACCTTTGACAACCTAATACTCTCTTCTTTGTCTCTGGCATCTTTTACTAATACAATGCGAATGAAAACTACCCTCAGATGTACCAGTGTTATTCGAGGATACTATGGGCTCACTTCTAATGCCTCACCAGCAAAATAATATAGGATGGGATTCTTTAAAGTTATAATGATGGGTTAAAACAATAAAATTTATACAGTGCATGTTGTACACAGTCTGTGATACACTGTATTAGTTTGCTCAGACTGCCATAACAAAATACCACAGATTGGGTGGGTGACTTAAGAAACAGAAATGTGCAGTTGGCCCTTGAACAACTCAGTGATTATGGGGCACTGAGCCCGTGCATAGTCAAAAATCTGTGTATAAAAGGCATTTTCTTATCCTGAATTATAAATGTTAATGTTTAAAAAGAATTCCAAATTTGAAGGAAAAAAAGAGGAAGTGCCAAGGAATTGAGGTTGTTTTTTTTTTTTTTAACTATTTCAGACTTGTTGTGTCCTCATAGATCTTACAGCTAATTGTCAGGAACTTTTTTCTATTTTATATTAAGTAGTAATCCTCATGGTGAAGTATAAGTAAGGAGTGATTCAGTAGCACATCCAATGAGAGAATACCATGAGTCTTGGACTTGGTGAAAATATTGCATGTAAGTGTTCACAAGACAGATAAAACCAGCAATCTCCAAATCAAAGAGGGTTTGCAAAAGTGCTCTTGTTTTAAACATAAAACTTTCCCTTCTACTGCTCTTCCCCATCTCTGAAGTCCAAGAGAAGAATAAAATTTCAATTCTTTTTCTTTTTTTCTCACAATATTTCTTCTATTAACATTTTATGCCAGTGGGAGATGTAGAGACAGTGGCAATTTATCCCCACTATGGTGCAAGCTTTCACCTAGTACTTGTTTCCCAAGGACGGTCCACACATCACAGGAACTACCACATCCTCATCATGCATTGCCACATACTTGGTGGACATATTCCTTATTTGAACAAATATAAAAGGAAGCTCCCAGCATATTACAGCAATACAAAGGTAGACAATACAAGATATGATACATTAATAACTTTACTTATCTGAAAAACTTTATTTATTTATTTATTTAGTTAGTTAGTTAGTTAGTTAACTGTCGTTCAACTACAGTTGTCTCAATTTTTCCCCTACCTCTCTCCCAACCTCCTACCCTCAATTCTACCTGCCTTTGGTTTTGTCTATGGGTCTTTTACACATGTTCCTTGACAACCTTTCCACTTCTTTCCTCCGTTATCCCGTTCCTACCTCCACTCTGGTTACCGTCAGTTTGTTCTTAATTTCAGTGTCTCAGGTTATATTTTGCTTGCTTTTTTGTTTTTTGATTAGGTTCCACATATAGGTGAGATCACATGGTATTTGTCTTTTACCACCTAGCTTATTTCTCTTAAAATAATGCTCTCCAACTCCATCCACACTGTCACAAAGGGCAGGATCTTCTTCTTTCTGTTGTGTAGTATTCCATTTTGTAAATGTACCATAGTTTTTGATCCATTTATTTACTGATGGGCACTTAGGCTATTTCCACCACTTGACTATTGTAAATTGTGCTGCTATGAACATTGGGGTGCATAGTTTCTTTTGGATTGGTGTTTAAGGATTCTTAGGGTATATTCCCAACAGTGGGATCACTGGATCAAAAGGCAGTTTCATCTTTAGTTTTTTGAGGAAATTTCATACTGTTTTCCACACTGGCTGCTCCAGTCTGCATTCCCACCAACAGTGCAGTAGGGTTCCCTTTTCTATGCATTCTCTCCAACACTTGTTTGTTGATTTGTTTGTGATGGCCATCCTGACCAGTATGAAGTGGTATCTCACTGTGGTTTTAATTTGCATATTTCTGATGGCTAGTGATGCTGAGCATCTTTTCATATTTCTCTGGGCCTTCTGTACGTCTTCCTTGGAGAAGTGTCTGTTCGGGTCCTTTGTCCCTTTTTTAATTGGATTGTTTGTCTTCCTGGAGTGGAGTCATGTGAGTTCTTTATATATTTTGGGGATCAAACCCTTGTCCAAGGTATTATTGGCAAATATATTTTCCCATATGGTTGATTACCTTTTCATTTTAGCTATGCAGAAGCTTTTTACAAAATTTCAATTCTTGTTTCAAAACGGAAAAACAAAAACAAATCTCCTCTTATAAGGATACCAGTCAAATTGGATTAGGGTCCACCTACTGGTCTTACTGTAAATCAATTGCCTTGTTAAAGGCAATCTCTCTATCTCCAAACACAGTTACACCCTGGGGTGCTGAGGATTAGGAATTCAACATATGAAAGGGGGACAGGGCTCATCCCATAACACATGAAATATCTTCTTCACAAGGTCTTCTTAGTATACTATCTAGAAGAGTGAGTCACACATAGTAAACCTTTGTTAGGCTTTATCAAGTGGTTAAAAACCTATTTTATATTTTCAATCTCAACCTCACTGGGAATGTGTGAGATACTACTGATGGGAAAAATGAATACATTTTACATCATAGTAAATCTGATTTTCTGAAATAGGTTGGACAATTAGCATAAATATATACTTCACCTTAATAAACCTAAAGTTTCTGAATCATCTTTGATGTTTGAGAAAGGAATACTTTGGTCTATCTATGAATTAGCATGTTTTCTTTATACTGCAATTAATTATACTCCCCTTCATTTTTTATTTTTAACTATATCTTATTGATTATACTATTATAGTTGTCCAATATTTCTCTCCCCTTTATCCCTCTCTGCCCTGCACATCTCCTCCCACCAGCATTCCCCCACCTAAATTCATGTCCATGGGTTGTGCATATGTTTTTTGTCTTTTCCATTTCCTATACTATTCTTAACCTGCCCCTGTTTGTTTTGTACCTGCAAATTATGCTTCTTATTCCCTATATCTTTTCCCCCTTTCTCCCTCCACTGATAATCCTCCATGTGATCTCCATGTCTGTGAATCTGCTCCTGTTCTAGTTGTTTGTTTAGTTCATTTTTGTTTTTATTACAGATTCAGTTGTTGAGAGTTGTGAGTTTGTTGTCATTTTATTGTTCATGTTTTTGATCATCTTTTTCTTAGATAAGTCCCTTTAACATTTCATATAATAAGGGCTTGGTGATGATAAACTCCTTTAACTTGACCTTTTCTAGGAAGCACTTTATCTGCCCTTCCATTCTAAATGAAACCTTTGCTGGGTAAAGCAATCTTGGATGTAGGTACTTGTCTTTCATGACTTTGAATACTTCTTTTCAGCCCCTGATGGCCTGTAAGGTTTCTTTTGAGAACTCAGCTGATAGTCTAATGCAAACTCCTTTGTAGGTAACTGTCTCCTTTTCTCATGCTGCTTTTAAGATCCTTCCCTTATCTTTTACTTGTGTAATTTAATTGATATGTCTTGGTGGGTTCCTCCTTGGGTCCAATTGCTTTGGGACTCTCTGAGCTTCCTGGACTGCCTGTAAGTCTATTTCCATCACCAGACTGGGGAACTTTTCCTTCATTATGTTTTCAAATAAGTTTTCGATTTCTTCCTTTTCCTCTTCTCCTTCTGGCACCCCTATGATTCAAATGTTGGAATATTCAAACTTCTCCCAAAGGTTCCTAAGCCTCTACTCATTTTTTTACTTCTTTTTTCTTCATTCTGTTCTGGTTGAATGTTTATTTCTTCCTTCTGTTCCAAATTTTTCATATGAGTCCTGGTTTCTTTCCCTTAACTGTTGGTTCCCTGTGTATTTTTTGTTTATTTCACTTTGCATAGCCTTCACTTCTCCCTTCATTTTGCAACCATACTCAATCATTTCTGTGAGCATCCTGATAACTAGAGTTTTGAACTCTGCATCTGATAGGTTGGCTATCTCCTCCTTGCTTAGTTTTTTCTGGAGTTTTGGTCTGTTCTTTCACTTGGGCCATATTTCTGTGTCTCAGTACACTTGTTACATTGTAAGAGGCAGAGCCCTAGGTATTCACCAGAGCAAGGCAACCCATGTCACTGTGTTGTGGCACTGTATATGGGGGAGGAGTCAGAGAAAGAACAATGCCACTTGCTCAGCTCTCAGCCAGCTTCCAGTCACTTTCTCTGCTACCCACAAGCAAATTGTGTCCTTTCAAGTGTTGATTCCTGGATAGGTTGGCTTGTGTATGTTCTGGGGTCCTGTGGGTCTCTCCAATGAACTCTCCTATGATTCTGGGCTAGGAGTTTCTCCCACCATTGCAACCCCCCATACAGAGATTTTGAGGTTTTAGTTTCCCACACTGGAACCCTGGGTTGCACAGTCTGTCTCACTCCCTAGTTGTTCCTCCCAGCTTATCTGCGTGCAAATGTGGGACTGCCTGATCTGCCAGTCACCACATTGCCTATCCAGTCCACACATCCTCTCTGCTCCAGCTACTTGTCTCCATCCCTCCTACCAATCTGGATGAATATTTCTTCTTTAACTCCTTGGTTGTCAGACTTCCACACAGTTTGATTTTCTCGCAATTCTGGTTGTTTTTTGTTTTTAAATATTTTGTTGTCCTTCTTTTGGTTGCTCGAGGAAGCAACCACCACCTCCATCTTGGCTGGAAGTCCTCCCTTCAATTTTTTAAATAAACATTTCAAATGGCCAGATGTTTTATGTTATGCTAGCCCAGAATATGGACAGCTCAAGATGAGTCCTGGAAGTAGTGTGTTCACTAAAACCCACTACTGGTGTAAAATTTGACAAGATCTTGAAAATAGGATTCACTTTTTACTCACAAAATAAGCAGGAAATGGTCAGTATTCAAAAATAAATTCTGTGGAGAGACCTATTTTTATCCTGTGGTCTTTAAGGATTGATTTTTCTCCCCTGGCCATGCTATTTTGAAATGCTAACAATTCTCATACTTGGATTCAATCATTTCAATTAGGGTACAGGCTAGTCTTGGATGTGATAGAACTTTAGAATCCACATAGTAGGGAGGCAGTCAGCCCTGCCTAGCTGCATGTCGCCACTGCTGGACGGGCTGCTGAGGTGCCTGCCTGGCACACAACCCTCTGGAAGCCAAGAAGTGGGGAGCAGGATACCTCCTTACTGGTTTTTCTCTCGGACCATATTCCTAAAGCACCCAGCTCCTGGCCCTCCTGGCCCCATTGCCCCTTTCCTTTCAGTTCTCTGCTGGGCTCAGCTTTGCTCTTTCTTTCCATCTTCATGGTAAAATGAACATTTTCATAACAGAACTCTGCACTCTGATGGGATACAACTGTAGCACAAATTTGTGGAACCATGTTTGTGGGGACAATTCAGTCGTTTTTTAATGAGTAGAGAAATAAAAGTGAATCACTACAAATACCCTGTTTTCCCTTCACTGTTGAAAGACCTATTCTAAGTTATATTAAGAGCATTTGTGGCTGTGGGAAGAGTGAGATGTAGAGAGGAGTCCAGAGAAAAAGAGAAAAAAGAAATAGAGAAAAGAGAAAGAGAGAGAATTGGAAGCTTATCAGGCGAATGAGAGGAACAGTTGGTAGGGTGGAAAAGATTTAAACTCTGCCCAAGCACAATGACATCCACCTCCAAAATTTAAATTGTCTGCTGATTGTAGCTGAAAACCCCAATGCTTTCTTAAAATCTTATTTTCATATCATGGTTTTCTCAGGCTGACATAATTACCTTTTGGGGTTTCATTGGCCTTCAGCAAAATTAAAGCTTTTCCATTTCAAAGATGTATTTCCAGATGGGATTTAAAGCCTCTCTCTTTTTTTTTAAACACATAACAGGTGGTTAGCTGTTCACAATTAACTATTTACCTAAAAAGTGACATGACTAGCCTATGTACAAGTCTGGTACATTCCCATTGATAGATGTCCTATTACTGATCCTTTCTAAAAATTAGACTTTTTAAATAATAAACCAGTATGTGAAATTATTTATTCCTAATCCTAGCACATTGCCAAATCTACCCAAGGTTCATTTTCACAGAAGAGCCATCTGTTTTTCTCACTAGATTTTTCCCTACAGTAGTTGACAGTTCACATGAGGATAGATGCTGGAGAAAAGAAAAATATATATCAAAGCAGATATGCTGTGTCTTTCTTGAAATGAGTTTCTGTTTGATTTCATGTTCTCATAAGGAACCAAAGACTTGTGGCTGACTATCTTGTGGGACGTGGGACATGTTGTCTAGGTGAGTGAAGTAGCAGACTCCTTGATCTCGATGACAATGGCATTGGGCACTATGGCTTCAGAGGAACAGGTGTTCCTAGATTGTAGATTCAGCAGTTTAATTGTATCAGTTCAGTTGGGGGGATCAGGCGTTGACAAAGGGAAAAAATGGAACCAAATTCTGAATAGGCTACTTTATAAACCTGAAGCCAATTGGTTAAGTTACAATGAGAAATATACTTTTGAATTAAAAAAAAAATTCTCCAGAATGAAAGTAGTTTTTACAAAATAATTGTATACCAAAATGCAACTATGAGAGCATGGACTCAGAGCAAATGGGGTTCACAGCATAAAAAATAATAGCACCTGCTCACAGAGCTAGTCTCCAGATACTCTAGTCTGCCTTTGCAGTGTGAAGCAGCCATGGAAAAGGCTTGAGCAAACAGATGGTCAAGGCCATTTCCCAACAAGATTTCACACACAAAACAGGCGGAAAAGGCAGGATGTGGTTCAGGCCTGTACTACAAGTCATGGGCACAATTATGTACGAAATTAATCACAACTCCCTGAGGCCAGTGTTACCCATTTTATGGGGGAAGAAACTGAGGCTTAGAGAAATTAATTGACTACTAAAAGTGACATAGGTAAATAATGCTAATAAATGTTTCTACTAGCACTTCCTCTTTCAAGTTGGATTCTATTCCATCACAGTTGGATAATCATGGTAATTTGCTTGAGGCAATAGTGATGTCTTATTAGCTTTCTTAATCCAAAATAATCCACTCCCCAGGAAATTTGCTTCAGTAGAAATCATCATTTTCCTCTAAGAGAGAAACAGCAACATTTTAATTCTCAAACTCAACTATTTTTCCAAATTCTATGAGTTCATACTAATAGCAGGGTTTGAACATTTATTCATAATATGATTCAGCTGCACAAAGAAAATAGCTTCTTAATTCTTTAAAGCTCCATTTATAATTTTCACAACCTCTAACCATGCTGGATAGGAAGATTTTTTTTCAACTTGCCAGTTTAAATGTTTCTGCCTTTTCTGGTTTCAACAATTCTTATTCAATCTTTTCAAAGTTAAACTCCCTCTGAGGGCTTTATAAAATGTGGCCCTTTCACATAACTTACTCTTTTAGATAAATGCTCGGCCTTTCAGATCTTGCCCTGTACTCCTCTCAAGTGTACAAGGGGATGTGAAGGGGACTGACCTTGTCCTCACAGTAGTGGGTGAGGGACAGAGGGAAGATGGAGGAGAGATTTGTTCTTCAGATCCACAAGATGTCACCTTGATCTCCATGGTCTCTTGTGCAGAATATATGAAGGGGTCTGCTCCCCAGATCGGTGACTGCTGATGAATAAATGGCTGCAATAGGATTTGGGGGTTACATACTGGCACCACAGACAGAACCCACAGTACCACAATTTCTACCCGGTTTCTTATCAATGTTCTTACAGATGTGGCTGCTTTGTCTTGCCCCCAGACCTCTGTTACCCACTAGCAGTTTCAACATTCCTTCATCACTTTTGATGTGGGGAATTCTGGGATCCCAGAATGCCCTGTGGACTATCTACCTCCTGCCTTACAGCAAGGACATGCATAAGCACCACATGGTATGTTGGAAGCATCTGAAGACAGAGGCTTGATTCTACTGTCTTCCCAGGAACGCAAGATCAGCCTGATGGATTCAGGCCCCTCGTACTCATGTGAGTATATCCAAAGTCAACCCTTCATTGTCAAATTTAAGCAGATAACAAGTGCCCTTATTCCTGATCCACTCACCCTCCTCCCCATCCTTTCTTCTGCCTTTCTTTCCACCAACTACCAGGACTGCAAGCAGCTCTCTCTCTCTCTCTCTCTCTCCCTCTCTCTCTCTCTCCCCCTCTCCCCCCGCCCCCGCCGGCCCTCCCTTAAGGACTGCCTAAATGGAAATGGAACTCTGAATCAAATTTTATATGCATCATTCATGTTATGCTTCATAAGAAGATAAAAGAATCTAGAAAATCCTGTGTTTTAACAAAGCTTGGCTTTCAAGTCCATTATCTTCTGTAAACTTCTATTTGTAATATCAGAAGCTGAAGATTGATTTCCGTTCCTCTTTGACTTTCCTTTTAGCATTTTTAATCCCTCCCTGAGGTATATATATTCCTAACACTGCCTAAGAAATTAAATGTGAATACACTACACACGCACACTGTCACACACATACATATATTTTTAAAATATAAATTCTATTACACACTCACCATTACTGTATCTATGACATATTTTTATAAAATTGGCATATGTTTATAACATTAAATTCTTTTATTCCTAAAACATTTTTCATTATATATACTTTAAGTTGTATGCTTCCTCCTGACCCCAAAAGATAAATCTGCAAGACATTTTCAAGTGGTCCTTCCACGATTCATGGATTCTTTCAACAGCACTAACAGAGAACTGCACATTTTCACTTCTTCAGTAGTTTGTATTTGGTTCCTAGTTCTCACTCCATTTTGAAAATAAAGATGGGAAGGTCATGTCTAAAAACTATTCTGTAAGATAGCCAAGGTAGTGTAATAAGTTCATTTGGGATCCTTTCATTCCAGAAACTGGATTAGAATTCAAGCCACTGGATTGCCATATAACACTTCTCTAAAACCTCAAAAGTCAAAACGTCAGGTCTCTGAGTGATGGAAGGTCATTTTATCTCAAATTTCTAGAGTCAAGGCTAAAATAATTTTCTCATGACCTCATATGCACCTTCTCTGATCCATTCTGTCATTTAACTCTTTTATAGGCAGAAAGTATATTTTGCAAATTTAATTTTTCAAAGCCCTTTTCTGGAAGCATGTTAACCTATCCTCCCAATATTTTATTAAATGAATAAATCAAGTATAACCCCATGTCTAGATGAGGAATCACACACATGATTTAGGATATACCCAGTATGCTACAAAGAAATGAAATTAGAATTGTTTCCTAAGTTTTAGACCAGCTCACTGCTATTATTTCAAAATCATTCATTTTCTTACATGTCTTCAGTTTTTTGGTTCACCACAGAAAGCATTACTATAAAGAGTTATTTAGTCTGCTCTCATCTTTCTCCAAGTCCAATTTTAAATGCTAATTTAGGAATAGAACTGCTACCTTATGGGCTGAGCATTTCATAATTTTACTGTGAAATTTTCTTTGGAGAGTCACGTGGCTGTGTTTTATTCAAATCTGTTATGAATCATGTGGTAATAAGGGGTTTTCCCTAGCTACATTTCTAATTAAAGTTTTCTCTCTGGCTCATTTTTTCTGACCCTTTGATCATTTTCATAGCATGTGAGCCTTTCCAATATTCCCATTCACTAGATGAATTCAACAGTCTCATAATGTTTTGATTGTTACTTCGTATTTTGTTCATATTTTGTTCAAATCTGCTGACTAATTCTTGCTTTAATATTTCCTTTATTACTGTTTTCCTGCTTGCTTTTGACATGTCTCTGTTAGACTGTCCATTAATTTCGACACTAAATTTCATAATGAACCTTCACCTTACATCATGTTTACTCTTAAGTTTACATCTTGCACTGCATCTTGAAAATATAATCAACTATTTTTAAATCCTAGAAACAAAAGGCATCCACATTACATTTACACTATCAACAATTAAGTTTTTTCTGGCTTAATTCAAGTATGGCATTCAGAGAATTCATGTTGCAACACACAATTGTTGAACCTTTGTATTAGAGTGTCATATCAAATATACTGTTTTATGACAATTAAGTGTCCCCCAGTCATGGGCTGAACAGAAATATGCTGTCAGTAGGTGTTACTTACTGGCCGCTAGACTGCCTCATTAAAACTCCATGAAGGACAGTAATTTATTGGGGGTGAACAAAGTTTACACAGAAAGAAATTCCACTTTCTGAAGAATCTTAAACACTTTTAGAAACACTCCACCCCCACTTCTTATGGATTTACTGAAAACACCTCACCCACCCTCCACTCCATCCTGTAATCCTTTTCAGAGACAAGAACTTGTTAGGTAAGGTAGGACCTGCTTTCTCCCCACTTTCTTCCTAGAATTCTTTTGTACTTCCCATAGTAGTGCATTCCTTCTACCTCGCTGATCACCGCAGACTAGCCAAGCAGACAAAGCTTCACTTTTTTAGCTGAACACTGAATAAGCATTAACTGAAGTCACATGAACATCTGTATTCACTTTTTCTGTAAAGCAGAGAAGGAGCTTTTCTCTTACACCACTAAACTATCACTTCCTAGCACAGGGTCTGAAGTTGTATCTACATGCATGTTTATTACGTTTCACATAGTGATGCTATTTACATGCAAAAGAGGCACCTAGAATTTTTAAAGATTTGTCTTTTCATATATATATACCTATATATGTGCTATGTTTCTCTTTTAATAAAAGATGCTTTTACTCACAACATTCTCATTTATAAAATCTCTCCTACCTTTCCCTTGGTGACACGATTTTATGAGCAGCAAAGAAAGTCTCTGCTTTTTCAGTTCTGCTTGCTGATTCAAACTCTCCCCAGTTTCTGTTTACTCATCCACAAAATGGTGACTGTATAAGAAACACCCTCTTCCTCAGAGTACAGTTATGAGAATTAAATGCAGCGATACAAAGAGAGTGCTGCCCCAGAGGACATTTATTTAAAAATGCCTAGCAGGCATTCCCAATGCTCGATAAACATTTGTGGCCTCCTTCCTCCTACTCTTTTTGTTCCATCTACCAAAGGAAATGCCTTCTATGCTACAACTATCTCATCAAGATAAAACGAGATTCTCTGTTTAAACATAGCCCTTCTCTGCCCTAAAAAGTAACCAAAGTTACAGTGTCGTGCTAAACACAAGCAGCAGTTGTACAGGTGGTGGAGCGCTGAAGGCAGTTCAATAAATCACGAAAGAATACAAAGTTCAACAAAGAAGCATTTAATTGGAATCTGTAGTACCTCCATCTGCTCCAGCATCTTTTATAGAGCCCCAATTATTCTTGCCTGAGGCAGATAAGCTTTAGACTAATCTGAATGAAGTGAGGTGTGACATTAGCCGTTACATTTCAACTCCTACCAGATTAGAATTTGTGCAGCTACACACATGCCATATAATAGCTTTCAGGTCTCCCTTTTTCTCTTCTTTTAGGATATAATTCTATCTAAGGTGTTTTGATGTGCTACTTTTTTTTTCTTTTTCTTTCTTTTTTTTTGCACAGGATAAAATATTCCCTGGGACTTCGTTTCATGTGGGAGAAAGAAATGCATCTCTAGCAGTCTAGTATGTAGCCAGATACAATTCATGTTTTCCTACCCGAGTACAGGGCAAAGCCAATCTGCAGGCAATAAATTACAGACCCCAAAATACTGTCTTTGACATGAAGGGGAGATCTGATTTTGGAAGAACTGATCTTCAGGAACAAAAGTAAATTCAGAGGAAGAAAAAAATGAGCCAACATTTAGAAAGAGGCACAAAACTCTAACAGTGGAAACTATTGTTCATATTTAACAGATAAATAGTCTCACAGAGGTTAAGTGGAAGTCACACAGGTAGGGAGTGGATGAGCAGCGGTTCATACTCAACTCTCCACAGGGCGGATTTTTGCTCTCAAACATGGGTCATTCTACTGCTCCTCCCTGTTTTGTGAGCAGCAGACCTGGAGGACTGTTGCTAGGTCAGATTAATAAGGTAAACAAAATGTTCTTTGAAAGCTGAAGGATGGAGGCATCTAGCAGGTGTGTGGACACACCTTGATCCAGTTTCTCAAAGAGTAAAAGTCAATGTTATGAAAATAAAATTGGCTAAAGTTCTAAGCACACATCAGAAACTTAAAATACTATAACATTTCTAAATTCTGTTTACATTTATACATAGTAAAGAAGCAAAGCACCACATACATAGAGACTCCCTTCCTTCCCTCTTACGTTTTTTCCCCCTCTCCTTCTCTCACATATTCCCAAGTACATCAACTTGATGAGAACAAGCTTCTTTTCCACTGGAATCACCATCTCCCAGTAACTCACCAAAATAACAAACAAAAAGGGAAAGAGGAGAGGCACCCGCTGCATGTTCTCTGGGCCTTTTTGGGAAACAGAGTTGTGCCTTTGGCCACGCACGTGCGAACCTACAAGAAAGGTGATACTGTAGACATCAAGGGAGCACGCAGTGTCCGAGAAGGAACGCCCCTCCAATGTTCGCGTGGCAGAACCGGAAGGGTCTACAGTGTCACCCAGCATGTGGTGGGCATCGTTGTAAACAACGTAAGGACGAGATTCTTGCCAAGAGAATTAATGTAATGCATACTGAGTATATTAAGCACTCTAAGGGCCAAGATAGCTTCCTGAAATGTGTGTCGGAAAATGATTAGAAAAATAAGGAGCCCCAGAGAACGGTGCCTGGGTCAACTGGAACGCCAGAGTGCACAGCCCAGAGCAGCAACAGTGTGAGCACCAACGGAAAGGAGCCTGAGCTGCTGGAGCCCGTTCCCTGTGAATTCATGGCATGAGCAGTGTAGAAAACAAAAGACCTCTGTATTGTTTAAAAACAAAAAAGAACTTAAACACAGCAAAGTCTTTAAAATAAATTTCAAAAACAACCAGAAGTGAAGAGGAGAGTGTTTCAAGTCTTTGGGGAGGAGCAAAGCTGTCATCCATATCTTGGGGCAGTGTACTCAGAATTCTTTCAGGATTACAATATTATTACTTACTTGATTCATAAGCCCCTTAAATACAGAGATGGTATCTTAAGGTTCTTTGTATTCTCATCATCTAGCTCAGTAAATAATAAATGTTTACTTTTGATAGGAAATACATGTGCTCACACACACACAAACATACAAATTAATAGTGAATTTCTTCTCTATAAGAACCGACCTTAAGATAACTGAGGCAACTATAGCAAGTTTCAAAAAGCAGATTAGGAGTTCCAGGTTTTAAGAAAGGACACTAGAAGAACTACAAATTCTATTTAAGAGGCTATGGGTAGAAAAAAATAGAAAATTGTGAGGTCAAAAAAGGAAAGGGAAGAGTTTATTTCAGGAATAGTGTCAAATTCTAGAGTGAGGTCAAATAACATGTATACAAAAAAGTGCCCAATATATTAATCAACAAGAAGGACATTGATAACCTTTTAAAAATGATAAATTAGTTCATTATTTTAATATGGCTATGGCTCCATTTATTAAAATACTGTCTAAAATATCTAAATTGCCTCATATCTGATATATATGGAAAATCAAGTTACCATAACGAATGCATTCACTCATTCGGCAAAAGTAAGCCAAGCACTCCCTAACTCCCTGTGAGGCACTGGAGATAAAAAGTAGAAAAATATTGTAGATGTTCAGAGTACCATTCATCTAAATAACCATTCTTTTCAAACTCTGATGCACATCATAACCATGTTGAGTAGCCTTTGGAAAATCTAGATTTCTTTGGGTTTATCCCAAGACAGAGTGAATTTGAATCAACTATTACAGAACCAAACTGTCTATATTTTATAGGCTTTATCTACGTTCATAAATCTAGAGTCTCTTGTAGACAGCATATAGTTCAAGCTTGGGTTTTGTTTAATCAATTCAGCCACTTTATGTCTTTTAATTGAGGAGTTCAATTCATTCATGCTCAAAGGAATTACAGACAAATAAGGATTTGCTTGCCATTTTGTCACACTTTCTGTCTGTATTAAAGTAGTTTTGGTCCTCCTTGACTCTCATGCTGCCTTCCTTTGTGTTTCATTAATTTTTTTTTGTAGTGACATGCTTCTACTTCTCATTTTCTCTTGTGTATCTTCTATAGGTTTCGTGTGGTTGCTATAGGTCTTGTATAAAGCACCCTATAACAATCTATTTCAAGCTAATAACAACTTCCACTGCATATAAAAACTCTACATTTTTACTTTTCTCTCCTGCACTGTTATTCATGCCATAAATGATGTTTTATTGTATATGCATAACATATTTTATAACTAGTTATTTTTTATGTTTTTGTCTTCCAAAATATAATTAAAAATGATTTACACACCATTATTATAGTATTCCAGCATTCTGTTTTGTCTTTGCATTTGCTTTTACCAGCAAGCCTTATGTTTTCATATGCTTTTGTTTTGCTGTTTAGTGCCCTTTGTTTGGACTTAAAGTACTTCCTTTAGCATTTTTTTTTTTCGAGTCAACTCTAGTGCTGATGAACTTTCAGGTTTTGTTCATCTAGGAAAGTTTTTATTTCTCCTTTATTTTTGAAAGATATTTTGCTTGGTATAGTATTCTTGGTTAGTAAGGGTTTTTTTTTTTTTTAACACTTTGAATATGTTATCGAACAGCCTTCTGGCATAAAAGATTTCTACTAAGAAAGCCAGTGATAGTACCATAGTAGTTCCCTTGTATGTGACAAATAGCATTATCACTTGCTACTTTCAAAATTCTTTGGTTTTGATTTTTGATACTTTGCTTATAAGGTGTCTCCCTATGGATTTCTTTGAATGTGTTCCAATTGGATTCTGCTGGGCTTCTTGAATCTGTGTTCATTTTCTTCCCCGGGTTTGAGAAATGCCATTACTTCTTTAAATATGCTTTCTTCCCCCTGCTCTCTCTCTACTTTTTCTGGGTCTCTCTTAATGCATATTTTGGTCATTTTGGTGGTGTCCCATATGTCTTTTGGGCTTCCATCACTCATATTTACTTTTTTGTTTTTGTTCTTCTAACTGGATAATTTCAAAGGACCTATCATGAGTTTGCTGATTCTTTCTTCTGTTTGGTAAGTCTATTGTCGAACCCTGCTAGTGAATATTTAGTCTCAGTTATTTGTATTCTTCAGCTCCAGAATTTGTGTTTAGTGCTTTTTTCTAATTTCTCTTTATTGGTATTCTCATTTTGTATGTGTAACTTTTGTTATTGCTTGTTGAGCATTTTTATGAAGATTATTTTGAATCCTTTGTCAGGTAATTAATTTACTTCCATCCTATTAGTATCAGTTTCTGAAGAGATATTTTGTTCTGTTGATTGGCTTTCTCTGTTTCTTCATATATCTCATGGCTTTGTGTCAATATTCACACCTTTGTAAAAAGTCCTCTTCCTGTTTTCACACAGTAGCTTTGTGCGAGGAGAAACCCTTACCCATCTGTCCAGCTAAGATTCTGATTTCTTCATGAGTTCATAATCTCCTGCTCCTTCTAGCATCTCTCTATTGCACTGCAAGTTCTCTGGCTCTTCAACAGAAAGCTAAAGTCACCAGGCATGAAGGTATGCTAGCCCCTTACAGCTTTCCATACCAGTCCCTTGAGCAGCCCTCTGAAGAGCCAGAGTGGCAGAAACATGCTGCACTCGTCCCCTTTCCTCCTGAGAGAGAACCTCAAGTTGTGAGCTTTATCCCGATTAAACCAAGTCATCAGTAAACCACAGGTATTCAAACTCTGCTGGTTCTGCAACCTCTCTAAGTGAAGTGAGACTGATACCAGGCGTTGAACAGCCCTCCCAAAAGCTGGAACATCAGTATGCAGGGTCCACTCTTCTTTTCCCTCAAAAATAGAGATTATGCACCAGAGCATTCTCTCCTGTCCTTAAGCTGTTGCTGGCTTCAGGGAGGACATGGGTAAACTGAAATTGCTCTTATCTGTCTCATCGCAGATATTCTCAGCTTTGTGCTCACCTGGCATACTTCAATTTCTTAACTGTGTTCTAGAAATCTCATAAGAGTATTTTGGTTTATGTTATTGTTAAATCAGTGCCTCTCAGGGGAAATGACAGCATGGATGTCCTATTGTGCCAACTGATATCTGCTCATAGTTTGTTCTGCCTATTCAAAAGTAAGGGTAAATTTCAGACATTTAAAACATTAAAAGCCTGAGAAAATTTACCAATCAAACTCTCACAGTAAATCACTGCCAAATAAATTGCCAAATTTTAGAGTCAATTTGAACAATCACTGACTCTAAAAAACAAACAAAAATTATGTGATACAAAAACTAGATGAAAATAAAATAGTAGAAATAGTACTGTGTAAAATGGGAGAGATTAATAGGAATTAATGCTTCCTGAGCTATGTGCATTGTACTGGTAAAGGATAGGAATTGATTAAATTAAACTGCTAGTTTAGGTCTGCATATACTTATGATGATTTGAATATCTTTCTCAGGTCATAATCCCAGTAAAAACCATAGCTATTCATTCTTCTTCTTCCTATCCTTAGTTCAGAAGTTTAAGAAAGTAGTAAGTCACCAACTACAATCCTTTATCTACTGTAACATGCAGATTTACTGCCAGTGAAGATGCTTCTGTGATGATTATCTCCCTCTTCCAAGAACTCTGAGCACTTCACTTAACCTTTCCAGAAGTGAAATGTTTCCTACTCACTCACCTTCACATCTTCTTTTTAAGCTTACTTCAAGATTTGATCTCTTTGTTTCTAACCAAGGTAGCACAGTATAATCAATGATGTGTATCATAATTACCTGGAGAATGCTTTGCAAAAATATATATATTGAATTCTACACTTACATTTCCAGATGTACTTATACAATAGCACTGAGATGAGTTCCAGCCAATAATACTCTTTAAAAGCTTCTCTCCGGCCAAGTTACTCTGATGCACAGTCCATGATCATCAAATGAGAGCTATTTGCGTTTTCCAGGACACCATGCAGCAAGTTATCATTTATTACAACACCCTGTCATGTGCTAAATCTGCCCTAAAAAGTAACTTCCTACAGTAAAATCTCAATAGGTCATTTTTAACCTGTACAGTGCACCTATCAAATCCCTTTTTTAAAACATTAATAATATATACTCATTATAAGATATGGAGAAAAAGAAAAAGAGAGTTCTTAATTCTTTTTTTTTCAATTTTATTCTAATATTTATGTAGGTTTATATGCATATACTTTCTGTTAAAAATGAAATCATTTTTTATATGCCAGTTTGTTCTTGTCTTCCATCATGTAAGACATTGTGGTCATTTTCCAATGTCTTTATAAAAATCTCCCACTGCTTGAATTTTTGTTTTATATTTCATCATATAGACACACTATGATCTATCTATCTATCTAGTCCTCATTGTTGAACATTTAATAGTTTTCAATTTTTTACTAAGATGAATAATAATGTGAAGTTCTTCAGCAGTAGGCTTTGTAATCTCCTTAAGAGAGATCCTCAGCCTTAGGCTACATGGCTCTTGCAGCAATTCTTGCCCATGCTGCCAACAGGGCCTCCTGAGCTGACGTTGTCCCTTCAACTGTGTTGGTTGGTCCCTTCCTCCCTCTCACTCATTTTACAACTTTTCTTACTCCTTGCTACAGTTCCACATTGGTCGAACCAGGGCACCTGATACTCCCAAGAAGATATCTGTCTCTCTCCTCCTGTTACCAACTGCACTTTCCCATCCTCAGACCTGGAAAATAATATGTCATGACATGGTGAATGTGTTAAGAGGAATAAAAGGATGATGAAAAAATTAATTTAAATGAGGAAGAAGAAACCTTGTTTGAACACACCCACATAATTCCTATTAGATGGGTCATGTCTCAATAAAGAATAAATGGTGGGGAGCTCACAGCTGAAAGAGAGAGATTGATCTTCAGGAATAGAATTAATGGCATGAATATTTTAAAAACTCTTCATCCCACATATGTTGTATTATTTTTATTATTTATATAGATCTCTATTCCTTTATGAAGGTTTATACTACCTTAGAAACTCTACACTCTTTTATAGATCACTATGAATTATGTGGTCTGAGGACAGAACATTTTAATCTTCATACAGTGGAATGGGATCCCCGGGAAGTGAGAGACATGAACTCTTTTCTCTTCATTACAACTTACTTTCTCTGTGGCCTATAGCAATTCAATAAACTATTTTGCTGAAAAACTGCCTCAAGGTTCTACAGAGTAAGGAAGAGGGAGAAAGATACACTCACAGTCTTTTAAAGATTGGACTGTGTGCTATAAAATTCAAGCAGACAAAATGAGATAAAAAATGAAGAGTTGAGTTTTACACACAAGAGCAAACAGTGACTATGTTGCTTTAGGGGTAAAATAACAATGAATTACATTTGAAATATCTGTAGAAGTTTTGAAATTGAACCATCTTGTCTTTCATAAGCAATCCTTTTCCTTTCTGCTTCAATATCTACATTTTTTTCCTTAAAGCAAATGCCCTTTAGAAAGTTCTTAACATTGTTCCGTGATTATCTCTTACCTAATTTTCATTAAAGATTATACATTATTTCCTTTCTTATTTCTTTCACAAATTCTCACTTAAAATTAATAATGGAGCACTGGCTGGTATGGCTCAGTGGACTGAGCACCAGACTGAGAACCAAAGTATCACCAGTTCAATTCCTAGTCAGGGCACGTGCCTGGCTTGTGGGCCAGGTCCTCAGAATGGGGAGCTCAAGAGGCAACCACAAATTGATGTTTTTCTCCTTCTCATTCTCCCTCCCTTCCCCTCTCTAAAAATAAATAAAATCTTTAAAAAAATAATAATGGAAAGGGTTTAATTGTTTTTAAAGTACCAATAATAAGAAGTTTCCTAAAGTGATGCTGATTTGGTGGAAACAGAGAAGAGCTTGTTTGAAATGAAACATTTGTTGCAGTTTTAAATTTTGTAGAAAATTTTGGTAATTTATAAAAATCATTCATTCTAAAAACATTTCTGAGCATTTTTATGTGTCAGCACTGTATTAGACAATAAAGACCAGAAAAGAGTAAGACAGGCAATCTCTCTTCAAAGGCTTCACAGCATAGTGAGAGAAACATGTATACAAAAAACTACAGTGCTGTGAATAAGCACCATTAGATTTGGGGAAAAATTGAGGCTGGAGTAAATAATGTTAAATTGAGCCTACGATCAGGTATGGGAAAGCTTTTCAGAGGAAGTAATTTTTGAACAGATGAATAAGAATAGGCTTTTGTGGCAGTGAAAAGAAGAAATACACTAAGCATATGGAAAACACAATGTTACATTATCAGGGGGACCACTTTGTAAAATATGACTGTCTAACCACTAAGGTGTACACTTAAAACTAATGCAGAATAATATTGAGTATACACTGTAATTGAAAAAATAAAATTTATAAAGAACACAAAATTATGGAGCATGGACTATAAGTGGTCAGAGAAGTCTCATGTTATGTAAGAATTCTCTTAATATTCATTATCTCACTATTTACCATCAGGTGCCACTTCTGCTATAATCCCAAAAAGTTACTAGAAATTATTTATTTAGTGCTTTTGTACAGATATTCTGAATAACTCTTCAAACTAAAACAGATTTTTCATGAAATTTTAACAAAAACATGAAAATAGTTCAACATTTGTGCTATAACAAGATGGGCAGTGAACCTTCAGGATCTGAGATGTTTGTCACAAGAGATAAGTAACCAATTGGAACTTCAAGAAACTGGTGGTACATGAAAGAGACGGTTTCCCCGTAGCTCGGACCCACTGCTAAGAATGGCATTTCCAAGAGAGCTGTGTGGAGGACAGAAGAGCCTAAGGTCTTTCCTAGGTCTCAGTGAGGTTCTGATCAGGACTTCGATCTCCTTGGAGTGAGCCATGATGCAAACACGAAGTAGTTATTGATAACTTGTCACAGAAATGTTAACTCAGAATAATTTAAGAGCTGAACAGTAAAACTTCAACCTAGGCAAACAATGTTACTTTATGACTAACAGATGGCTAAATTAAAAAAAAATAAAGTGTTATAAGCAATTAACATCTTTTATACAAGTGCCTATTAAATATTAAGGTGAATAAGGGCTCGGCAAAACACATAGCACATCAGCAGCTTCCACCGGTCACATCTGCAGAGGCTGCAGTTCAAAAAAGCCCAAGCTCCCCTCCCGCTCTCATATGTGCCTATTTCTTTCATTCTTCTTTTTTATCCTTCTCCCCATTGAAAATCCAATTCAATGATTTAACATGTATTATTTTAAAAATGATGTATAAAAAGACAATTTAAGCTGCATTGGGAGATTTACTATGAGAGAATGCTGGAACTCCACACTTTTTCTCTAATATTTTTTTTTTAATGAAGCATTAGTCAAGAAAAGGAGAATTTTATTATCTATTTGATGGGAGCTAAGAAACTGCCAGAGACAAAACTATACAGAGGGCGGTAGAAGGTAGGAGAGAGCACCTGCTGGGGAAATCCGCTCTTACTCTCCCAGAACAGCGGTCCTCCCACGGGGCAGCGGCAAGCGACTTGGACTTCTCTGAGGAAAAGATACAATACTTAATGTTGTATTCAGAGAGCGAGACACCAAATGCTGGAGACTTTCTGGGTTCCAAAGATGTTATATATTGGCCACGGTTTTACCTGACAGGGGCGAACTCTCAGAGTGTCCTAGGACACTACACCCGTCAGGGCTTCCAAGTGAGAGCCGCCCCTAATGCTTACAGCCTAGCCCTTTTATTTGCAAGCAGCAAGCAAACTCA
>PVIA01007247.1:0-86057 GCA_004024845.1 Tonatia bakeri
GCCTCTCAGGTCCAAGGGGACGGTCACCTACACATCAACTCAGAGGCACGAGAGCAAACAGAAGCCTGTGTCTAATAGGTATCTGTCCAAATCAAAGAATCATTTTTTTAAATAATGAAATCCCATAATCCACTGTCTGTTCTTAAATGATAGTTTTTAACTACTGTGCTCTTTGAAATAAGTATTCCAGAAAAAAGCTGTCTGTGTTTCTAGAACCATGGCTGTATTTTGGGGAAGGGATAAGAAGCGGGGCCTGCAGACCTGGAGTCCAGAGCTGATTGTGCTTCTGCCTTCAATGGTCCTGTGCTTGTAGTCCTACCTTAATATTTCTTTCTTTTTTAAAAGTATGTTTATTGATCTGAGAGAAAGGGATAAACATTGATAGATTGCCTCTTGTTCATGCCCCAAATGGGAACCAAACCTGCAATCTAGGTATGTGCCTTGACTGGGAATCGAGCCCACAACATTTTGGTGTATAGGACAGTGTGCCAACCAATTGAGCCACCCAGCCAAGGCAATACTTCTGAGCCAAAACATCTATATCTGTAAATTGAAGGGAGCAAAACAAGATTATTTCTATTCACTCCATTTCTAAGATACTCTGACTTGAGTCTCAAGTCATTATTTATCATTAGTTAATTGTTTATACCAAGCCCTCATCAAGGGCTTGGTATTTCATGCAAGGGGGAAGAGGATGCTGAACTCAGAAACAGTACTAATTATATGTTCATGAAATTAAAATAAATTGAATGAACATTATAACAGAGTTAATGTAGCATTAAACAGGTGTCACTTTTTTAACTATACCATTTTCTCTCTTGCCCCTACTCAATGCACACACACATACTTGCTCGCCACAGCTAGATCTGGGTCAGAAGGATAAGCTTAAAGAGCACGGGTACCACTACGACATTACCACACTGTTTCTTTATACTATGGTGTAAACAATTAAGTACTTATTACGTATTCTGGAGAAATACTCCCAGAATCAGGACACAGTAACTACCCTCAAATTGCTTCCAGATCAGAAAGATGTAAAAAGATGTGAGCGACGCTGATGAAAAAGATAAGCCATGCAGAGTCAGAAATCATATCATTTTTAGAATCACTTTTCTTTTGTTATAACATCAGAATAAAGAGGCCCATTGCCTTGCCAATTGCAGTTGTCTTTTGGTAGTTAGCTGATATTCAGCGAATTCTAATTTACTTGCAAATTAATCAGCTAGGTCATATTTGCCAGAAGAAGCAATAGAGGAAATCAGAGAATTTCAGTTACTTTTGTAGCTTATAAGTGACTGAGCCAGACTTTAAACTCGATGCCTATAACCACTCGGCACACAGCCTCAGATTCTGCTGCACCAAGAGTTAGCATAATTCAGAGAGCATATCTGCCATGACTACTTTTAAATTGGTTCCCAATGCTTAATCACGAAAAAACATGCCATTTGCCGAAGTCTTCTAAGAGAGTCCTAGTTCTACCTACACTGTTGTTGTTTTAGAAAATGCTGCGATCAAGGCAGCGACACAGACAGGCCAGCCCGTGTAGCCAACCACCCCGGAGTGCCTCTCCTGTTGAGCTTATAATAAAAGCAGAATCACTTAACTAAACTCCTACATGCTTGGGCATTTCTTAATAGGGAGAATGTAATTAAACCAGCCTTCCTAACAGCCTGTTAGCAAAAAGGTTTGAGAGTGCAGATCTTCTGTGTTGTTTTGAGTGCGTATCACTTTTTTCCTAATTTAACAACTGGTGAATGGTAAAGAAGAGGAAAAACCGAAAGAAATAATGAACCCAGCAAACACTGAACTTCAGTAATGTCGCGTGGTGGGATATATTTATTGGTATGAAGCTGGGACACTTTCTGAAACATAATCCTTTGAAAATGCATGTTTTGCACGGGAACATAAAAGTTTTATTAGACACAGTATGCCTTAAAATTTTATCTAATTGTGATTTTAATAAACCTTAAAAAAGCTTAAGCAATTAATTTAGATGTGATGGTAAATCTGCTGTAAGAAAATAAGTGGGAGTTTAAAACACTGCACTGATGGTCCCCGGTGCTAAGTATCATGTAATGAATCATTCCCCTTTAAAGGAAAACTGTGAGTTCCGGATTAAAACCAAGGCATTGTCTACTTTGCCTGAGATTTAAATGAGGGGTATTCTGAATAAAGTACAGGTTGGGGCAAAAGTAGGTTTATAGAGTTCACATGGAAAATAATATGATGATTAATAAATAATAATACAAGAATGAGTTCTGTGTTTCATGTCCTCACAGCTGTAAACTGACTTTTACCCACCCTGCATAATAAAAGACCCAGGGATAACAGCATACTTAGATAGATTATGGGGCAAATGAAAATTCAGACTGATAACTTTATTCTTCCATATTTATTTTTAATATCGGCATTACAGCTTTTCTCTTGAGTTCCAGTGGGCTATTTGTACAACAGTCATGTAAAAATAATACTAGTAATAATAGGTGCTAGATTTATTGAGCATTTACTGTGTGCCAGGCAATGTGCTCAAATACATCATCACATAAAATCATCAATATCACTTTTCAGTGGCTATCTGATTGTACAGCTTTACAGTTTTGAGAGATTAAGTTTCCCGTAGTATTACTAGCAGTAATGGTGATACCAGCCATTGAGGTAAGTCCAGACCTACCCCAAATGCCATGCTGTTATTCACAAGATTGCCTGTTACAGCTTTATTATTAGATTATGTTTTGAGTTTTCCTTCTAGAAGACATCGATTTGGCATTGTCCTCGACCATCAGAGAAAGCTCAACTTGTATTTCTGACCTAACAGGTTACCTTGTACAGGGAGGAGTGAGTGAGATAAGGAGCCACTCAGTTCCTCAGCGTAACTTCAGGCCACTGGAGTCGTGCTCAGGAATCTGAGATAACTTCCTCCCCATTTACTAGGCTGTTGTAGCCACTTCGTTGGTGCTTAGAGTTTCTTCCAAGGTGAAGGATAAGACCTAACATACAAATCTCTCTGGGTGAACTGGGCTCAGGCCCCCGGGTGCCAGCCCTAGAGTGAGAACCGTGTGCGAGCTTGATCATGCCAGTTCTTCCTCGGGCTGTCAGTGGAGCTCGGGAGAAGAATCGCACAGCTCCTAGGGCTGCCTGTGGACTTCTCTTCCCAGTGCTGCACTCAGCACTTTCTTGTGAGTAGCTCAGGATATGCCAGCACAGGAGTCTTTACATCGTGGACATTGCCCAAATCTGAGCCCACCTTCCCCGCAACCAACCACTCGGTAGACGCTACAAGTACATCCCTGGTCTTTCCGTGTTAGAAGGGGTTTGCCTCAGATTAGAGGTGGCAATCCATGTACAACTCTCAGGTAAACTCAGTTGGAATGGCAGTGGCCACCCAATTCAACAAGAAACAAGTATATGCTGTTAAGTTATAAAATCTGCCCCAAAAGGAACATTTTATAACTTTTAAAACCTCTCTGTCCTGTCTCTCAGTGATGAGGTTTGCCTCCAAGGCCTTCACTGCTCTTGTAACCCGGAGGCAGTCACCAAAAACTACCCATAGAGCCGAAGTTCTCTGGCGAAAAGCATTTCCTGAGGACGGCACTGCTACTGCTAAAATAAATAACTGGCCCCATTTTCCACTGATGTGTGCCAATGCCAAGGTCCCTGTCCTGCTTCTTCACCAGAGTGGAAGAAGCTGATCTGAACAGTCGCTGAAAAATCTGTGTCTATTCTGTGTTTCAACAAATTTGTCCATTATCCATCCCCACAGTAAGTACTCTGCCACCCAAACCACAGCCCATTTTTTAAAAATAAAGCATGTCAATATCAGAGAAACCTTGCTTCAGATTCTGACTCATCACTAACTACTAATTTGACCTTGGATAAATTAATTCACATCTATAAACCACCATTTATTACTCATCCAGAGCATGAAGATGATATTGATTTCCATGCATTCGGGGAATATTAAGACAGTTCTTAAATATATTGAGCAATGTAAGCTAATAATAATTAGAAATCCTTTCTAATTATTATTCATTTATTTGTTAGGTAATGCTTTTTAAACATTTCATCTAAATATATTAAAAATAAAGGAGGAATTTATGGAGGTAGAATAGCTGAGGGAGTTTAAAACATACATGACTAATATTCAAGGTTTCATCAAGTTTTATTTTCTCTTGTAATGCAAACCTTTAGTCAAGCATTGCTCCCCATGACAATTTGTGTGAATGCTGCCTTGGAAAACAAAGGAAGACTTTTTCCTAGGCGGGGGAGAGTGGCAGAAAGTGGAAAGCAGCCACTAAGAGGTAAGCCAGTGATTTGGGCAATATAAGAAGAAACTTTGAAAACATACTCTCCACCCTGAGAGATCCTTAGAAATCTTGATTACTAGATAGACTTCCAGCAGTAAACGGCATGGAGTTATGAGACACTATAATTGAATATTAGAGCAAATGATTATTCCAGACAGCGGAAATACTTGGGGTTAGCCAGGCATGTTGGCTCAAAAGCTGTCCATACGCAAACATCTCAGACTCCTCCAGTCAGTACAGCTGGGACTCCGAGACTCCACCTGATGTGAATAATAGAGCACAGATTCTTTCCAAGCCACAGACGTCCACAGCGGGACAGAAGAAAGGGGAGCTGGAGCAATCAAGGACTGACTTCGTCACTGCCCGGAGTTCATTCACCCGGTTCTTTTTCTTAATAATATTTGACCGTTTGCTATGTCTTCCCAAGTCCTGAAATGGGGCCACAGTTCTTGATGATTTATTTTTCTGAGAAATTACAAAGGGACATGACCTAGAGGACCGCAGTGAGGTTGGGTGGGGGGTTGGGTGCTTTTTGATAAGGCACAGATAATTATAGAAGCTTAATGATTTGTTCAGGTTGTAAATGTGGGGGCACTTTGTTGACCTTGCCATTTTAGTTTAGATTTGTGAATAATGAATAACTTGTTTTAGGGCACTCCAAGGGTTTAAATGTCACATCTAAGACTTTGACCCTGTCATTTTTAAGTGCCTGGTTAGATAGAATAATCATTGCTGAGGCCAGTGGGCACTTTCTTTAAATTAAAAGGTTTTCAGAATATGTTCAAACTTGATATTTCCCTAATTGTTTCATGGATAATATTTTAAAGAATTATTACTTTAATAAATGTTAAAGATAAAATTAAAATGTGCATTCTTATGCAAAATGAACATGGTGGTAACTTTTGTCTTATAAATGTCACTTTTAATGGATTCTGCTGTTGAGCAAATGTAGTCATGATTATATAAATACTCTACTTGCAAAGGTATTGCTTTAATCCATTTTTGCTTTATGTCATTGGACTAATGTATTTCCTTATTTTTAATTTTTGATTATTCATTTAGTCTACTTGTAGAAAGAACTTGAAATAACCCATAATTTAAAAAAAGAGTAAAATCAGACCCTTGAAATGATAAAAAGTGTAAAAGTATATACGAGGGAAACTGAGGCCAATGTATGTACCAGAAAACTTTTCTAAAGGTGTTTGCAGCTAAGAAATTAGCATAGAATTCACGGTAGCCAAGATCAAAGAGGAATGGGAGAGTGTTGTGTTTTCCTTTTGTATTCATACGGAAAACAAAGAAACACTCCAAGACTGTAAGATAAGATTTTTCCATGTTTCAAGCTTTAAGAGCTTTCATTACACGTACTCTGATTTAAGTTCTATAGCAGTTAAGGTTGAAATCTGACCAGGGTCCCATTTACCAGGCAGCTGCACCCATCCCAGACTACATAAAACCTGAATCCCTCTCTGGCTGATTTTTGTGTGCTGATAAGAGGCACATAGCCCAGAGAGGCGTGGGAGTGGGGATACCTCATGACACATGAAACACTGATAATACCCTAGAGGACAGCCCAGTCCTCTGCCTCTCAGGGGGCCGTTTTGTGAAACAAGTCACACTGCAGAGTCCCTTGTGAAGCCAATGTCAGGCTGACCTGCTGAAACCGCATTTTTGCTTATCCTTGCTCCCCTGCCCTATCCCGTTTCCCTTACTCTCTCCACAGGTCTCTCTAGAATATTTCTTCAATCACTTGTTCAAGAACGCTTCTAAGACCAAGCAAACGAAATTGTAAAAATAGAAGTAAAGCATTTTCAATAATGATGCTTATAAAATGGAGAATCTTTTTTTCCCAAATAGCTATTTCTTGACTCGTAATAAAACCTGAGGAAATAATATTCATTCATATTTCTAAAAGCTAGATTCCAAATATCTTTTATCTTGTTTCTAATTCTCCCTTATATTTGCTCTTTTTTGTCTTTTTAATGATTGTTATTGTGTGGTTGTCTGATGATAGTTCTCGTTTTGACCAAAAGGGAGATGCCTGATTAGTATTTGTTCAGGACAACGAGGCAGTCTGACCCCAGAGATCCAATCAAAGTAAACAAAGAAATAGGTTAAGACAATTTATTGGTCAGAGAGTTTGAGGCAGGAAAGAGATTTTGAACAGAAAGTAAGTACAAGGAAATCTCTAGACCCGCCTTTAATCTCCGGAATCCCCTCCACATGCCTCATGACTTTCCACTAGTAAAATATCGTCTGCACATCTCATTTTCTCCATCATTAAACCGGATGATAATAAGACATGCCTGCTTGGATTGCAGGAAAGATTAAAACAGAACATTTTAGAGTCTCTCGTGGAGCGAGCAATAAGATGGCTGGTTAATAGATAACAGTTCAATTATTTCTTCAAGTAAACACATGTAATATTACAGAACATGGGGGTATTTTCAAAAAGTGTCTCTAGAATGCAAAAAAAAAAAGAACCCTACGTGAGAGATGAGTCTCAGAGAAAAGTGAAATAAAGCCTCAGAGTGTGTGTGTGTGTGTGTGTGAGAGAGAGAGAGAGAGAGAGAGAGAGAGAGAGAGAGAGAGAGAGGAACTTGGTCCAGAATGAGTCCAGAATTGATTATATTTGCCTAAGGATTCAGATATAATAGAAGCAACTAACCCCATAAGAAACTGTTATTTAGTAAAAATATTCTGTGCAAAGAGTAATGACCTTAGGGGAAGGGGGTCAGGGAGAAGGTCATCTTTCCTCCCATCAAAACATAGCATAAGGGATACAGTTTTAAGTTTATCGCTCCCTAAAAATGGGAACTGGTGGTCTTAACAATTAGAAAACACTTCTCTCACAAGCTATTTTGAGTTAGGTAGTTGGCAAAGTTTCTTTTTTTCAGCTGAAACTATGCATAGAGACTTCTAAGTGACAGGGTTAAGACAAAGGCATGGGCGTCGTTTGATACCGGTGAAAAGGCAGTCAGCGCCCAACTTTGAACTGAAGCCACAGCAGCAGCCCAGACGATTGCCGTGGGTAAGATGCACTTCTGAGCCTCACCAATCACTTATCAAGAGCCCAGATTTATGAATTCCACCCTTCCCGAAGTGTCTCTTATGAGATGCTTTTCAAAAAGAGGGCTCTGGGATGAAATGCTTGGAGCCGTGGAACACTATTTATCTGGGGATGCGGGATGCATGTTAAAGTGCCTGTTGGCATAATTAAGGCTCTGAAAAAATATCCTGCATTAAAGGTAAATTCTAACTGGAGATTTCTTTGTTTATTCGTTTAATTTGTAGTCTGGGGCAAAAGGCCATCAGTTTCATACTGAGTGTGGTAGCAGATCACTCAGTTCTACAATATGTGCCCAGGATTTTTGAGTTTCCCAGTTGCTACTAGGAAGAGGTCCACCTGGCTCATTTCAATCCCAGTATAGAATGTGGGAACCTGGGTGCTGAAAGGAGCTTTGTTGCAAAGTAGAGCTTGAAGGGAAAAAAGTGGGTAAATTTCTGCCTCCTGGAGCAGCCATGATACCTGCCTAGAAGTAGGCAGCTACTCTCTTAAAGGCCTATAGCTTCCTTCACTGAAGTTCGTAAACTTGGCAGCTAACTAGTTAAACTCCTTCCATTCCCTCCCTTACTGTTTCTAAAGGTTCATTTGCTGCCATAGCATAGTGAGAGTAGACCAGGTTCTATGTCCATTGCACCCCAAATCACTTTATGGGGATGCTTCTGGCACTGGAACAGTGTGGCTGAGCACTTAGACCCTCATGTGGGACCAGGGGACTCCGTAAGCTAGTGGTAGCTGAGAGTCTCTGGTGGAACAGATGGGGCTGCTCCGTCTGGAGGTGAGGGTTAGAGTCTCCAATGGAAGCAACAGTCTGTGGTTGACCACACTCTGGAGATCTGAGCATACCTGGGAGGCAGCTCCTGAACAGCAGGCCAGAGGTGGTGCTGGAAGCCAAGTGCTGCTTTGCCTGCTGTAGTGAAGACCTTTCAGTGGTGCTTGATGGAAAAAGTGACCATCACACAAAAGGGCATTGGTAAAAGGCTGAACTCTACACGGTACAGCCCTTTGCACTCAGCGCTTCAAGTTCACATCTAAAGCTCCTTATCTGCAGGTCCAGGCTGAGAGTACCACCCCAGTCCTCCTTCCAGAATCAACTCCCTCAGATCCAAAGCACTGCATCCTAGCTTCCAGCATGGACCCACCCACTTACTGCTGTCTGATGACCAAGTTCTGCAGGGTGAGACTTGTCCTTTTATTTTGTTCTTCACTACCTAAAAAAGTTTTGATACATTTTCCTTAGGTAAGGGAAGCCAATTAAACCTAACTGTCTAAGAAAAGCCATTCAACTTTGTTATTTGTAAAAACAAAAAGTCTATTTCAAGGTTATTTTCTGTCCTTGCCCATCTGTGAAGCCTTGACAACTCCTCTGGCTAACAGAGATAAAATACTTTTTTAATCTAGCATATCTTTTTTAGGACCCCCTACATTAGGATTTAATTATATTTAAACTAGAGTTTTCCAAACTTATTTTGGCCCTTTTAATATTCCTCAAACTGGGATTCTGCAGAGCGTAATCTTTTAAGTGCTTGACTGTAAGGTGCATTATTTGGTATTTGCATCCTATAAAACTATGTAAAATAGAAAAATGAGAGCAGATAACTGAACTTTCCCATGCCTCATTTCCCCCAGCTCCTAAAATGAATTAATAGACTCTGTCATATTTCTATCTGTGACCTTGGGGGGTTTCAAGTAGAAATGACCTGTAAAAAGTTTTTTTATCTTGTATATTCCATTACTGTTTCACACAGGCAAGTTAGGCTAAAGAAATGGTGTATTTTATTTGTAAAGCTTTCTTTAATCCTAACTAAATTCAGAATGATTGTGTCCAGGAAACTGAGGCAGAGAGTATTCGCCTGTTCAACCCAAACTCATAGCCATTAAAGGATGAATTAATACCAGAAATTGGATCATCCCCTAAGAGTCTGGATGAATCATAAGCATCAGTGCAATTTAATGCCCAAAAGAATACAAAAATAAAACCAAACATATGGTCAAAAATATTTTTAAAATATCTTTGCTTATCTAGTATTATCCCCTTCAAGTAGCAGAACTGTGACAAATAAGTGACCTCAGCCAGATAACTACGTACCTGGAAATCACTCTCATTTTGCCTGGGGAATGACTCACACCACAGATCTCTGTCTCACTCAACAGGAAAACAATACATCTGTCCCTGAGTTTCGAGAGATTTGTAACTCAGCTTTCCCTAATTCTCTCTCCTTATTGACTTATGCAAACTCCACTGTAAACTATAGTCGAAATGCATCTGTTAGAGCGAATGAATGAGTAGCCTGGGCTGGACAGATCATCCTGACTATAGCAGTAACTTCTTGAGTTTTCAAAGGTAAACAGTCTCATAATTCACTGTATTTAATATGATGATATTAGATTCCTCTCTCCCCGTGTCCCCATCTATGTGCTTGGTCAAGCAGGGTGAGTTCTCTCATTTAGGCGTTTGGTAGAAAAAGGGTTTGGTGACTTTAATATGGCTTAAAAAGAAGACCATAGTTCTGTTAACTAGTAAAAATTAAACAATAAATTGAGATCTTAGTAAAGTGGTTTAGATTCAAGTCAGGAAGGAAAAGACCAGAAAGGTGACAAAGGAGAAAATGGGTGCGTGGTGGGGGGTGCGGGGCCTGGACTGCGATGAGTCACCCAGGGCAACTCCACACAGATAAGGGGGGTGTGGAGGGTAGGTGGCAGCTAATGTTGCCAACACTCCTTTCCACCAGGACCCTTTTATACCATGATTGAGGCATAGATCCAATCTAGCAATTCTCCAGTCTTGATCAGGATTGATTCAAATCCTGGGTGGAGATGAAGTTTGTGGTACCTGTAGTTATTTAGAATTTAAGTGGTTAGACATCCATGCTTATCATCATCAGGAATCATTTAGTATCTATACTCATTACAATGCAATTATCATAAGTGTTAGTAAAGGAAGTATTATTTTTATATTAAATTTTTGCTACTCTTTTTTATGTGTTCTGCAAGGCTGTATTTTTAAGACATTTTATTTATTTACTTTCAGAGAGAGGGGAAGGGAAGGAGAAAGAGAGGGAGACAAACATCGATGTGAGAGAGAAACATCAATCAGTTGCCTCTCATATGCACCCCGACTGGGGACCAAACTGGTGCCATTTTGCTTTTCAGAATGACCCCTAAGCTACTGAGCAACAACAGCTCAGGGCTGCAAGGGTATCTTGTTGCTTATTAGTAAAGGGAAAGATGCAAATGATTGATTAACTTAAACTTTTATTATCCTGAATTTTTGTTGTTGTCGTTGGCTCTCTTCTCTTGGTTCTTTTGTATGGAACAGCACGAGTTGGTCCATGTGATCGGAATGAGCAGCACAGGTCGTTCTATGTGTCTACACAAAATATGGTGAGTGTCTTAGAGGAAGCTCGCAGAACACGTATTCTAGTCAACAAAATTCTTAGGATGGTGTAAGTGACTGTCATGTCTTTATACCTCTTAAACTTTAGTGTCAATTCTTTCTTGTGATCTAACCTTAAAGTTTTATAACCCTCTGGTATCTATAATGCCTCTGTTAAAGACCTTTATTTTCCAATACCTCCAAGTTGAAGTTCCTCTTATCATCTTCAATTTACCTTTTCCTAACACAATGCTACTAGGTAAGGCTGCATAGCAGAGGATTTGGCTCGGAAGTAAGACTTGCCATTGAAATGTGGTGTCTGATGTGATTGGGAGAGACATTTAAACACCTGCTTGCCTTCCGACACCTCTGGTTGCTTTGTTCGGGTTCCTCCTCAGCTACTTTGAACCAAAGTCTATTATTTGCACTTTTCCCATAGACTTGACATCAAAGGTTTCTGGAGTGAGCTCTGTAAGTCTTCTTTCACCATTCTTTGGCTGAAATTTCACAAATCACTTTAGATCTTATCATACACAGATGGTTCTTATTATAAAGGTTCTGAGTCAGGGAAATAGGGAGAGACAAGACCCTGGACACCTTCATACAATTTGCCTGATGTGCAACTCATAGGACAGGGGTCGCGTAGATTGGATGTCATAGGAAACAGAGTCCTACCGTGATAAACCAGCCTCTCCAAGTGTGAAAACCGTTGCACCTACGTCTATGTTCCTGAATGCTCTGCCTTCCTCCTCATTCTCTTGGAAACTGTATTCTGTTCTTCATAAAACTGTCACCTTCTCCACCCTGCGTTTGAGAATCCAGAGGCTATGTCTTAATCTTGGAAAGATAGCTAGATTTTCTTTTACAAAAAGTGTATTCTGGTTTCATGAATAGAATAGAGGGTGCTTACTTATCTGTGTATTATTGTTTTTGTCTCATGAAAGAATCATGGCCTGTGCCCACTGAGTTTTCCAAAGACACCTCCAGAAATGGTTCTAATCTACCACCTGCACCCCAAAATACACCTCTAGTAAATAAGAGTAAATTGTACACACTTTTGCAATGTGTACAAATACATGTTCTTTGGGCATAGTCCCCAGTGAAATGGTGTGAAGTTGGAGGGCCCAGTCCATGGGAGGCCATCTTTATAGTTTTCTTCAGCATTATGTAGGCATAGAAAGCCTGCACATTATTACCCTAGTGAATTTAAGGGAAAACTCATTTCTACCCTAGGTTTTCAAATTAGATTTGCAATTGTCACCTAAACTGTACTTCCCACTGGAAAACATTACATTTTCTTTTCTTCTTCAGAAAACAATTAGTCATTAAGAATATCAAAACCCCAATGGTAGGAAAAAAATATTGAAACCTCACCACATGTGGTTTGCAACAAGGTTTTCTAACTGGGGAGACTAATCAAGCACAGTGAACACTGCAAATGCGTTTTCTACCAAACAGGGATTGCTGTAAGGCCACCTGCTCCGTATCTGAGTCCTCACACTCATCAGTTAACTAGCTGCTGTATACGAATGAACTCTAAAGAAACAGGTTACCTCCAGATAATCCAGACATGAGTCCACTGTCAGGACTGGAATCCAGTGCCCTCACCACATGTCCTCACTGTGAAATGGTAGTACAACCACAGGGCTAGTGTTCTGTGAGATAAAGGGGGTAATAGATGGCTGAGAATGTGTATCTTTTATGATGCTGACTTCATCTATACAGATTTTACCTTCCTGATTTAATTCAATTTAATTCTTGGTTCAGTCGAATTTCCTGAGTTGTTTTCTTTACTTAAGGAAATGATTAATTCATTTCAAATGTTGAAACCAACTAGGTGATGTGAATTTGAGTAATCCTAATGAAAAAGACTAATGGTGCCTGCAATTGCCTTTAAATTTTTTCTTGTACAAAATTTCAGCCTTTATCTCATTCCCCTGTCTTTTCCCGTTATAGATCCATAATTGGATCCACTAGTGAACATACCTTCTCACACAGACATACACCAGAAAACCCATCTTGGGTCAAATTGCATCAGAATAGGATATTCAGCAGTGGTCTTTCCTCACCAATAAGGAAGAACTGGTAACAAAGGTCACTGTGCCATGTGTTTGTGGACAGAACTGGGAGGCACAGCTCCCGGGGTGAGTCCTGCTGCTTCTACAACCCCCACATCACAGCATCTCTTTTCTCTCTTCCTCTCTCTCTCATATTCTTATAATCTGTGCTGCTCCTTCCTCCTGGGACCATATCCTAAACCAAAACTCCCTCATCTACACCTTTGGTAACTGAGAGTTCGGTAGCTCTTTCAGAGTTCAGTGTGACTGCTGTGTGTGTGTGTGTGTGTGTGTGTGTGTGTGTGTGTGTGTGTGTGAGGGGGTGAGAGATTGAATCGGCTCCTTGTCCAGGTGTTGCTGAAATCCTACTGTAGAAGAATCTAAGACCTGTATCCCAGAAGTTCTTGTTGGCCTGTTCAGGTGACACCTTGTGATAATGCGATATGCCCGCGGCTATAGCCAGAAACTAGCCCAACTGCTATTCACACAGCTGCCTTTCCTAGGTCCCCCCCTTACAAGTTGCATGTTATACACATATATCCATGAGGATAAATTCATCAGCTAGGCTTGAAATCATCCATTTCCTTTCCTTGGATCACAATTTCCAATGCTGGAGCTTTAAAAATCTTACTGTGCAAGGTAAAAGAAAAATAAAGTCACTACAGAACCTATGTGCATATATGTCTATGCAATGCCAGATGGGATGCATTTTCCAACAGGGTAATTCCTTCTCATGCTTTGTCCTCAGACTGGCATTTTCCTCTCCTAGACGCAGGTGTGAATCACCATCACCATGTGCTATCTGTCTGAGAGAAGTGTAAGCTGCTTTTACATACATTAGTGCTCTTACAAGAGACCACAACAAAGCATTATGCTAGGTGCTTTTGCATGTACTATCTCATTTATGTGGAAACCACAAAGCACTTTTATATGAAATCTTGTGGTCTAGCCTAATCCCTTCATTTTACAACTTCTCTATCACTCAAAATTCACGCTCAACATCAGGAAACACTACTTTGCTCCTTTGTAAGGGTGCAGAGCAACAATGGAAGTCAGTGACAAGGGCCAAGAAGTATCTGGGAGAGAGGAATTAGAAAACTTGAAAATAAATGTGGGCATAGCAAAGATTGTTTGGGACAGTAGGAGCTAATATTTTCCCAAATGTGGTTAGCAAACTCGAGGCTAATGCGCTTAACAGAATAAACTGTTTCATTCATATGAAAAATTCATGACAATTTATTTTTCATTAAGGCTCATCTAAAGCATCTGAAAGTATCAAAATCATCTAAGAAAAATATATTCCACATAAATATTAGTATAATATCTGGTTTGATTGATTGATGGATTTCTCATTCAAGAATTTTTAAAAGCCTACTATAGACATATTTCAATAATAGATTGTTAATATTTTGAGAGTGATGATTTTCCTGTTTTGCCCCAATTTCTTCAATGGTTCCCAATTGAAAGGTATTGTTTTAAACTTCTAACTCAGGCCTACAAAGTCCTTTATGCTCTCCTCCATAGCCTGTGACCAGGCCTCAGCTCCAAATTCTACTCTTTCCAGATCTCACCTCACACCTCTGTAGCTGACTATACTGAATACCTTTCTCCCTAACTAAACAGACTAAGATCCATAGTCTACTGCCACACTTTTATGTATTATTTCCTGTGCGCATAATTATTTTTCCCTTCTTGTCCAATTAGAAAATCCCTACCTACTCTTTAAACCTCGATTCAAATACAGCTTCCACTTTGAATCTACTTCATACCTTCGAAAGAATGAGTGAAGTCCTTCGCCCATGCTCCTATTGTGCAGTGAGTCTATTTCAACCAATTACCTGGTGTGCAGTGGCTTGAATATTTGCAAGGCAAACATTTGCAAGGCAGTCCTCCCGCTACTAAAGCCTAATCCTGCATCATGAATGCTGACTTCTTATTTTTATGTCTCCAGTGTCTGATACTGTCCCTGGAATATCATAAGTGCTTCATGAATCTCATTGTTGTCATTGTCTAAACAAATCAAGACTAGATGGATGGGTCAATTGATGAATGGATCACAGCTTTCAATAGACAAAGCAAGTGAGTCTTTCTCACAAGAGAGCTGTATAGAATGTGTGATCACTGCATTTGCTGTCAAGAATAGGTGGTCCTATGATATATGATTTCTAAACTTTATCACGTTGCAAATTTAGATTTCAAGATTATGAAAAAGAGAAGAGACAGAGATAAAAAGCATTTTCTCTGTCATAACCATCAGTTGTAACTAAATATTTTTTCTTAATTTTTATTGACACTATTGCAGATGACCCCATCACCCCCTTCACCCAGCCCCCGCACCCCTTCGCTCTGGCTGTCACCACACTGTGGTCTGTGTCCCTGGGTTAAGCATGTATGTTCTTCGGTGAACCCCTTTGCCTTCTTTCATCCAGTCCCCTCCTCTATCATCCCAGAAAAGGAAAACATTGGGCAATTACATTTTAGTTTTAAATTACTTTAAAGTATTTTTTTCTATAACTGAACTGCAACTTGTCTCCTCACTAAAACTATTTTTAAAGCAGTGCCATAAGAACTATTAAGCAACATTTGGTTCTTTTCTTGGAATTAGTAATCTTTCCTAACATGTAATTAATACTGAAAACTGTAGGAGGAAAGTTCATTCCAAATAATGGCAATGGACACTGCAATCGAGGTTTTTTTTCTGAATTTATTGGGGTGACATTGGTTAATAAATTATATAGGTTTCAGGTGTCCAATTCTATAAGACATCATCTGTGCATCAAGGTTTTCTTTTCTTTTTCCTCTGCATTTTTTCCCTCAATAAAAATTTATTTTATTGCCTCTTTAGTAAAAAAAAAAAGTGCTCACATTTCCTATGATTCTTAATTAATTTGCTTTGAAAAACTTTTTTTTTAAAAGACCATTCCAGCTGCTTGCAATAATTACACACAGAAGACCGATGGGAGGGTCATCCTCCAACATCTGGAAAGGGAAACGGGGCCTCGTTAATGGGATAACTTACAGATGAAGCAAAATCTACTTTGAAAGCAGGTGTGTGATGGTAGCATAGGATCAGTGGAGCGGTGGAGAGGAGAAACCCAGAGCGAGGCGGAAGAGCATGAGAGAGCGTGACGCATAAAGGGGAGAGGAGATACCAAATCTGAATGGCTTACAGAGGGGGAAATCCGAGCTGGGAGTCTGGACAAAGAGGGGGCAACTTTTTAAAAATCCTGCCCTCGCACGTGGCTCTCTCTTCCCAGAGAGATGAGGTACATCTGCAGCGATAACGACGCCTATCAGGGGGATTTGTGTCTGCAGCAGAATGTCACGCTGACGTGTGGAGCATCACTCAGGCTGTTTCAGGGGATTCAAGGTAACAGGAACGGACCAGTCCCGCTTCCTCAGTCAGTGACTTTTCAGGGCCTGAGGCAAGCCCAGGTTCCCAGTCCCCTGCAGCGGTGTCTGTCACTCCTGGGGTGCACTCTGCCTCCAGCCCAGCAGCTGCTGTTCAGTGGTAGATCAGTGAAGCAAAACACTACGCAGCGATGAAAAATGGATCTTGAGCCACCATTCCCATTCTCACCCCTTTGTTCTACATTAGTGGCAGACCTCTGGGACTCATTTAGCTGTAATCATTTGTTACTGAGGGGCAACTGCCTTACAGGCAATGAGGATGGAGTCACCTTTGAAACAAGTGCAAATGAGAACTCATTTTCTGATACATCCTTTCAGGATCTCTTGTGATAAACGGGTGCTTATTCTGAGAGGCTGCGTGGAATGTAGATAATATTCATCAATAACAAATGAGACATTTTGATTTCTTTCCTTTTTTGTTTTTCTCCCCAGGAAGTTCATTGATTTATCTCCTGGAATTTCTAATAAGATTTAATTCAGGAGATAAGGGATCTAGAATAAGACACAAATACTTGAGATTTCAATGGGTATTCTGTGAGTGATCTCCTAATAGATTTTATCGCACTTTATTTTATGTCGTTTTGGCCAAAAAAAAAAATCCCTGTTTAAATTTCATGCAGTCTTCTGAAAATACAAGTTTTGAGTGCAGTCTTCTAATCCCCTAAGGTATATTGCAAACTTAATAGGAATATTTCCCCTACACGCATGCAACATCCTCTAAAGTCAATGACTTTGGTACAGTCTTTCTGATCTCAGCCTTACGGTGACAATCAGCATTTTGTGATTTCTTCTGCACAATTTCATTCATTAGATTTATAGGCTGTGTGAAATCTTCAATGAAAATAAAGATTAGTATTTGGCTAAGTCACCTCAAATCAACAAATGTCTGAAGCACTTGTGCTGTGGCCTGCATTGAGCACTGATTTGCTCCTGAAAAGAGTCTCCCACAGTGAGGAGCGCTTACCTGAATCATACTCCTGTTCCCACGAGCAGGAGGAAAGTGGTTTGAGCAGGCATGAGGGAGCAGGGGCTCATCAGACCTCCGCTCGGCCTTTACATTTCACATGCACAGTCCATTTTTCTCCGGAAACATCTCCTAGCTCATGGAGCAGATATTATTTTTTTTAACTTGCTTTATTGTGCTGAATACTATCTATCTATCTATCTATCTATCTATCTATCTATCTATCTATCTATCATTTATCTATATAGATAGATATACAGGGTCTGGCAAAAGTAAGGCTTGCTAGAGTGTGGTTGGTAGGGTAATAATATAGGTGTAATAATTTATAGCTTTAATTTGAACATTTCAACTAAAATGTCATATGGTGTGTTTGAGTGTGATATTGTTATAGAATTACATGCTTATGATTTTGTAATAAAAGGGGCATTATCTGTGCTGGACCCCGTGTATATTCACTAATTTATGTGTGCAATTGGACGAGTTTTCACAAAAGTAAACAGCAGTGTACCCAGTACCACAACTCTGATATGGAGACCATTTTCATCATCCCACCGTGTCTGATCCTGCCCCTTTTGCAAAATGTCTCATCCTTCCCCCATCCCTTGGGCACTGAAATGTACTACCCTTCATTATATTGCTATAGTTTTACCCACTTTAGAATTCCGTTTACATGGAATCGTGCAGCATGTAGTATTTATGTCTGGGTTTGTCCACTTAGTATCATACCTTTGAGATTCATTCATGCAGTTACACATCTCAGTAGTTCCTTTGCATTTATTGCTGACCAGGATTCTTTTGCATGGATATACCAAATATTAGTATCCATTTGCCAGTTAATGAAGGTTTGGGTAGCATCCAGGTTTTAGCCATTATAAAGAAAGTTGCTATGAATATTTAAATACTAGTGTTCACAGGTTTTTCCATCTCGGGTCACTATCTAGGTGTTGAATTGCTCCTATGTTGTTGCAGTTTTTTTATCCCCACTGGCAATATAGGAGAGGCTCAACTGCTCTGTGGTCTTGCCAGGACTTGACGTTGTTAAGTCTTCAGTTTTAGAGTTTCTAAAGGATGTATATTACTATCCCATTGTAATCTTTATTTGCACTTCAAAGTAACTAATGATACTTTTTCTTTTTTAATGGTTTTATTTGCCCTTTGATATAATCGGAGAAAGTGCCTCTTCAAATCTTTGACACTTTTATTTATTTATTATTTACAAAATCAGATGTTAGATTATTATTGACTTATAAGTGCTCTTAAGAATTCTGGATACAAGTTCTTTATCAGGTATATGTTCTTCTCTTATTGTCCCTGTTTATGGTTTGCATTTTTATTTTCCTAAAGTGTCTTTTGAAGAACAAAACTTTTCAATCTTGTTGAATTTAACATATCATTTTTGACACTTCATGCTTTATTTTCCTATTTTCCCTAACTTAAGATCATTTAAATTTTCTCTTTTGTTTTCTTTTCGAAGTTCTATAGTCTTCACAGTAGCAATTAAGTTTAAGATCCACTTTGAGATCATGTTACAGGAGGAGGGAAGGGTCGAGGTTTTCTTTTTTTGCATATTGATATTCAAATGTTAACAGCACCATTGTTGAAATGATTATTCCTTCCCATTGAATTGTCTTTGCACCTTTGTTGAAAATTAATTGACTATGAATATGGGTCTATTTTTGAGCTCTGTTCTGTTATTATCTGTGTGTCTATCTTAATGCTAATAGCTTGCTACCTACAGTGCTTTAACTTTATAGTATGTTGTGGAATCGGTGAAAATCTTGAAATATTAGAATCAGCTTGTTAATTTTGATATAAAACCATTTTGCTGAGGATATTGACTGCGATTCAGTTAATTCTTTAGCTAAATTTGGGGGAAATGGACATCTTAAAATATTAAAACCTTTTGTCATGAATCTTCTGAATTATTGAGGTCTACTTCAATTTTACTCAGGAATGTTTTGTAATTTTCAGTGTATAATTTTTTAGGGGTAAAATTTCCCCTAATATATCAATCCATTCTAAATAGTATTATTTTAATTTTAATTTTAATTTTAGTTTTAATTCATTACCTGGTAGCATAATAAAATGGAACTGACTTTTATCATTTTAAAAATATTTGTGAAACCTTACTAAAAGATAACAGATTATCATCAAGTGAATGTTAATCTACTTGTCCTTCTGAGGATAAAATTCACAATTCATTTATTTATAATTTGTGATTTTTTATATACTACTGGATTTGGTCTGCTTATATTTTGTTAAGGGTTCTTCTTTTGTATTCATAAGTTATATTAGTTCAAATTTTCTTGAAATTACATTGCCTACTCTTGGCATCAGAGTGATGCTGGCATTGTAAAAATGATTGAAAGATGTATCTTCTTTTTCTGTATTCTGGAAGAGCTAGTGTAGAATAGGCACTAATATTTCTTATACATGCAGTAGATATGCTAATGAGGCCTTCTGGGAGAACTTTTATTTGTGAGAAGTTGTGAGTAGGGATTTAATCGATTCAACAGATACAGGGTTATTCAGGTTATTTCTTCCTGAGTGAGGTTTTGTAGTTTGTGTCTTTGAAGAAATTTTCTAATTCAGCTAAATTGTTGAATTTGTTAGCACGCTTTCAGTCATAGAATTTCTCTTGTTACCCCTTAATATCTGTGGAACCTTTGGTCATGTTTTCACTTTTGTTTCTGGTATTGGTAACGTGTGGCTTCCTCTTAAATTGACTTGTGTTATGGTTCAAAATACGGTCTATCTTGATGAATGTTCTATGTGCAATTGGACCGAATGTGTGTTTTGCGTTTGTGATGCCATGCTTTTTAAATGTCAGGTCAATTCGATAGAGTTGGTGAAGACTTTTGAGATCCTTAGTGAGTCTATGCTATTTCTTTGACCAATTATTGAGAGAGGGGTGCTGAAATCTCCACTTAAAATTGTGTGTTTGCCTCTTTTTTTCAGTTCTGTCACACTTTGCCCTCTGTATTTTGAAGCTCTGACATTATAGACTTGCCAATTTAGGTTTCTCCTGTTTTCTTGAAGAATAAACTGTTTCTTTCATTATGAAATAACACTATTCTTGGTAATATTTCTTGTTCTGAAACCTACTTTGTCTGATATTGATATAGATACTCCAGCCTTTTCTCTTGTCCATATGTGCATGGTATAGCCTTTTCATCCTTTTACCAATTTATGTTAAACATTTGTGTTTAAATTGGTTCAAAGTGGCTGTTTTTAGATATATGTCTCAGTCTTGATATTTTAAATCAAATCTGATCATCTCTGTGTTTTAATTTGACCATTGCATTTACTATTCTTATGAGTTGATTTTAAATTTATCATCCTGCTACATTTTTTCCTACCTTTTCCCTCTCTTGTTTGTTTCCAAAAGGAGGAAGGGAAGTAGGAGACGATTTTTCTTCCTTTTTGAGAACTGATAGGATATATTTTATTTTTTCTAGTTTTCTGACTTTTTGAATAAAGCTATTTTGTTTATTTTATGTTTAGTGGTTTCTCTAGCATTCACAATGTACATCTTAACTTATTACAACTTTCCTTCAGATAATATTGCACCACCGGTATACAGCTCCCACAAGCTCTCATTCCGGGCAGTGCTCTCCTAGTCCAGGTGTTGCCTTCCCACAGCACCCTCTCTGCTTCATGACCTCAATGAGACCTCTGGACCTCACCTTCCTGTACTTCGTTCTGTAAATTCTCTCCTGATGTTAGGTGGTTCAACGGTAGGGCTTTCCTCTTTGTTTTCATTCCCCAAGTGGCTATTGTCTATACTGCCTGTCGCTCAATATCTAAAAAATCTCTGTTTCATATATTGTACTAATGACATTTCTAGCTTTTGTAAGGTTGATGTCCTAACATCTGCTGTGCGTCCACATGTTAGGTATGCCCTGTTGTAGACAACCTGACGATGTACTTGAATCACCTTGCTTTGATCTCAGCCTTTCTTGTCACCCGCTGACCCTCTTGAGAGGAGATCTTCCCTAAGAGGCACGCTTTTCAAATACAAACCAGACAGTAGAGGTAACACTCCAACCACCTACTGTTTTGGGTTCCTGCTTTCTGAGCCATTATCTACCTGCCCTAATCACTCAGGGTCCTGAACCAGACAAGCAGGAGCCACCTTTAGGCCCCAGATCCCACTGAGGTTGTTCAAATGAACCAATTCTAAGTCTACCTATACCACGCCACCAATTCCTGCCTGCAGAAATCATGATAAAGGCCTGTGCCCACAGTTTCTCTTCTTCTGCCAGATGCCTGACTCTGGTGCTTCTTGTGTCCCCCAACCTCTATGACATGACATGACATGTATTTCCCCTTGTCTTCTGGCTGTGGGCATTCTTTGGCTTGTGGTTGCATCCCCTCAGTCTTCAGGCTAGCGTTTGCAATCTTCTCTGTATTCTGTCTTCACACAGCCTGTTCCTCTGCACACACATCAGAATTCCCTCTGCCTCTTTCCTGCAAGGACACTTCTAACTGCAGTTATGGCTCACACTGATAGTCAAGGGTGATCTCCCCAACCCTGGGTCCTTAACTTAATTACATTTAAAAGGTCCTGTTATTGTCGTGTAAGGTAACATTCACGGGTTTGAAGAATTAGAACATGGATGTCTTTGGGATCATTCATTTTTCAGCCCAGCATAATTGTCTTGTTTTTATATTTCATTTTGTTTTGGCCCACATTTCATATTCCCACTGTGACAACTATAAAATAAACTCTTTGTCTCTCTGAACAGGCATAATGCTAAGTCAGTCAGTCTCTGGAGGCTTGGGAACAACGTAACAGCTTAAAATGTTAATAGTTTCCCGATAGACTAGAATAAAACAAAATTCAATTCTCTTTAGCATCAGTTTCCTAGTTTTCTGTATTTCAAGTTTGCTGTTCCCTGTCTCTGGCTCTTCAGGTTGTATGGGGAGGAGCCACATTGTTTAATAACAATGACTACAATAAAACATAGTTTCCTCTAAAATGTGGAGGAGACTACATGAAGGATAAAAATCATTGAGTGAATAAAACTATATGCAAAAATCTATACTGACCTTATAAATTTTCAGTAAGTGAGAGTCCAGTACAAAGTAAGCACTTAATGAACATAGGCTGAAGGAAAAAGAGGAAGGCATGCATGAATGAGTGAATGAGCAAACGAAGTGAATTATCGTTCCCTATAAAGCAAGAATACCACCCGCCATTCACAGGCATGTATGAGCAATTACAATACAAATACTTTCCTAAAGCTGTGATTCTAGAATGTGATTACAAAATGTTCATGGTAAACTCAAGATTTACTTGCAAAATGTTCAAAGTATCTACAAATCGATGTGATTTACTTTAACAAGTGAGCATTCTTGAAGAGAATGGAAATACTACCCAAATACCATTTGGTTTTCTTTCGATAACATTATGCTCATATGCAACATTATATAGCATTATGAATAGATTTAATCATCCTCAGAATTTCTAACATAGTCATGTATCTTTTGACAGTCATGTACAGTTTGACATCCATGTGTTCTAGGAACCACAAAAGATAAACCCCAATATGACATAACTAGTTGATTCATGGTCGGAATTGCTATGTGATGGCAACCTCTCCCTTGACTTCGTTTGGAGACAGGACTATGAGGTGGGTTCCAGGACTGATCTCTAGGTCCCTTGCAGACACTGATTGGATAAATGAACCAGTTAGCTTTCGTGTCCATCTGTATCATGTTGCATCCAAGCCTTACGAATCTCAGAGGGCTGGTTCTAATACAAGTGGGGATTAATGCATTTTTTGACTCGGAAGAATTAAAGTTTGATATTTCTGTGTTCTAGGAATATTGCACAATACCTTAAACATAGCAGGAATGCAATATGTGTTTAGTAGGAATACTCCTAAATGTTATACAAATATTAGGTATGATTTTTTAACCCATTCCAATGCAGATTGAAGGCAATAACAACAACAAAAACCCTGCATCTCTCTAAATTTCTTCCACCATAGGCAGATATGGGAGCTGGACTTCAAAAAAAATCCAAATAAATAACTAAAAAAGCAAAAGCCATGGATAGATCCAATGGATTCCCTAGTGTGGAAATCCATTCAGTGATCACCAGAGAGGAGAGCAAAAAGCCTGAACCTCTGATGAGAAAACAGGGGCCAGAACATGGTGGGCCGGATGCAGCTACAAAATGAAAAAGGCAGGAGCCCGTGTTAGAAATGGCATAAGAGAATAAAAGCCAGAACTCAGATAAAAACTGACTGAAACAGAAGGGAAAAGTCACAGCAATGAAGGGTGGCTGTTGAAGTCTGACAGAATTAAGAGGCTGGTTATGGCTAATCTGAAAGGGCTAGTAGGTGTGGTGTTTCTGGCCGACATCATAGAGTAACACCACCCATGAAAACCTGTCTAGCCAAACTAGTCTTCGATATATTAGAGCGATGAGGGTTTCAGAGGGAATTAAAGTATGTATTCCTTTCGAACCTCAAGTAGCCACAGGATAAAATGCCTGGCAGGGCAGTATTATAAAAGAAAGTAATACTGTTAACGGAAGTATCTCCCCCACTCCCACCCTCCAATCTCCTTTACAACTTGGAATAGATAGCCTCTGTAGAGACATTCTGAGTGGCAGGTTTTGTGGTGCTATTGTGGATGTGGAAAAGAAAAATAAAATAAAATAAGCCTGCTGCCAGTTCACAAAATGTTTGGTTAGTGCGTAATGGCCATGCAGGTGAGCAAAGTATGGGGGATTGATATGAAACCCTGTCATTACAGAAATTAGGATATAGGCTAAATTTGTTTTCTTCACCACATGGATTTCACGTTCATTTCTTTGTAGGATGCGTTCAAATAAAATCCTGGTGCAGGAACTTATTGTATTGTATGCGCGTCCTAAAGAGAAAAACTTACCCAGCGAATGAACAGTTTCCAAATTTAACAAGTGACTGGCTGTGAATGGGCTGTATTTCCAAAAATGAAAATGTCCAAAAGTTTTAATACTCAATTGCTGAAACAGCGGAACATATTTCATAATCTTAAAAAATGACTTCATTTCCAGGAAGCATGAAAGCTCATAGAAGTACACGTGGGATGGACTTGTGTACTTGTGTGCATGTGTGTATTTGTGTCCATGCATGTAGGGAAAAGCATTTTATTTAGTTTTCCATGGTTAGATGACTTCTGTCACACTAAACCCTTTTTTGTTTTCTCTTATAGATTATTAAGTGGAGAAGAAAAACATTGTCACCATATTAATGAATACACTTGGGAAGGAGTTATTAAACATCTAAAAACTGATGTTGGGCTTATTTATACTTTTTCACAGAGTTGTTGACCATCAATAGTTTGAAAATCACTTGAGAGACTGCAAAAGGATGAAGCTATGATCGTGACTTTTCCTGGGCTCTCATCATCTGGGTGGAGTGCGCAGGTAGGCAAGCAAATTCTTTTGTTGGAATAAAACCCATGCTATAGGACTTCAAAGTGCAGCCACCTACAGGATGATCAAAACAAAATGATTTTCAATACAGAGAGCAGATAGACCTATGTCTTGAAAAACTGGAAGAACTTTTTTTGTGACATGGTTCAATAATACCGTTTACATAGTGTTTAACCTGAAATAAATAGGAGGGCAAATTAGGCAAATCCAGATTGTGGGTCATTCTATTAAAACAACAACAAGAAAAATCTGTCCCAAGATATTTAAAATTGTCAATGCTGGTAGAAAGACAAACAAAACCAAAATGGTGAAGATGGGGTATTTTCACTTAAAGACAAACAAAATGAATCGGTGATTCTTGACTGAATCCTGGAGTGGGGGAAAAAAACATTTGGGAGCAATTAAAGGCATTTGAGTATAAATTGAATATTAAATAATGATACTAAAACAGTTAAGTTTGAGATAGTTTTAGTTTTAAATCTCTCAAGATGAGAACCTGAGACAACAATCTGTGTGTGGACAGTTTGTTAAAAGTGATCCCGGGGGAGAAAGGAAGTGGAGAGGGTGAGAGAGAGGATGGAGCCCTCATAAATGGCACAGCTTGCATGGAGCTGTTTACTCTAGGCATCTGGGGAGCTGTTCCAGGAATTAGTTGCAGAGCTGTGTAGAATGCACTCCAGAAACGTAACCGAAGACAAGGGACTGGGAATCTCATCCACTTGTTCACGACCTCTATGGGGTGAGAGTACCTCCCTGGGGGTGTCTGTCTCTGTTGGTGTACTCCCTGTTGGGTATTCCCAACAGGAAAGTACGAAGATAGATGGTAAGATGATGAGCTTTCAGTGTAAACAAGGACCATCTACTGCAATAGTGACTGAAGTATAGACTCAGTTGACAGGTCTAATAATATTGTGGCAATGTAAGAGAATGAGTTTTTTTTATAGATAAATATAGACTTATTTAAAGATGAAGTGTCAAAGTATTTATCACTTTAAAGAAGTGAGAAAAGAAAGTTAAAACTAATAAGGTAAAGTTTTTACACCATTCTATCAACCTCAATGTCTGTTGGGAATTGTTCAAAACCAAACATTGGGGAAAAAAAGAATAGGACTTTAATAGATGAATTTGATATAGTAGAGGGTATTCTTGGTTCAAGAAAGCTTACGAATGAAAAGATGGGAACCTGAAAAGTCAAAAACGTAAGATGGATGGATGGAGGGAATATTTGGTTTATCAGTTTGAAATTAAAGGAGAATTTCAAATTTGTTTTGTAACTGATGGTAAGCACTAGAATTATGAAGGACAGAAGAAATTGTGTGTGTATGATACTGGATTCGCTCTGTACATGTGTTGGTCAAGGTCAGAGGTTCATTTGTATCACTGAAACAGTGGAATATTAAAAAGGTAAGGAATTAAAACCGTGAACTTAGATAGTATTAGCAGTGTTTTTAAAAAAACCTGAGGTGAAAGTTAATACAGAAATATTATTGATGTCTTCTATCTAATTGGATTCCACATTGATAAAAGAAAAGGAATTGATGGTGGCTAAACTTTGCAATATTTTAGTCTTTGTGTTCTCTAGTCCCGCTGCATAATTGGTGATCAAAAATTAATAAAGAAATAAGGTATACCTTGGATAATAAGGAATTTTACAGCTTCAAGAAACAGAGGAAAAGAGGGATTTCTGGGGAGAGGATAAAGTCAATGAGGTGTCAAGTTTTATATTGTTTGTAGGGTGATGTCCATTCCTTTTCATTGATTTTAAAGCTGGGGTTTTTATGAAGCCTTTTGAGAGAACTATGTACAAGAATGGGAAGAGAGTATTCAAACTTATATAAATTGACCAAAGGTAACCCACTGCATGGGAGGGAGGAAAAAAGGGAGGGAGGAAGACAAGTGAGAGAGAGAGGAAAAAAGCCAAAATGTCAGCAATGGAATGAGGGATATGCAGATTAACAGCAACTTGATTGAGTAAGATGTAAGGTTTGATTGACTTCAAGGACAATCGTTTGAAGGAAAAGGGAAAAGTCTTCCAACTCTTTCAACATAAAGGAATACTATCTTAGGGCTGTCAGTAGAAAGTTTACAAAAATTGCCCTGGTGTGTCTAATCATAAATTAGTCCCAATGGCTGAGAATTAGAAGGAGATAATTTCCAGCACATCCTAAGAGAAATTGTGATCTTTCTAAAGAAGGAATCCATTACTTGATATGATCAGGAGTGACCAGTCACTAGCACTATTCAAGGAACACTTAAAAACATGCATGGAAGTGCTAGGGTGTGAACTTGGAGACAGGAACGTGTGTGTATGTGGGGTGGGGGGGATATTCCATTTCAATTTTAACTTAGATTTCATTTTAAAACAGAACAATTCAACATTTAAAAAAATAGGTACAGGAAGCAGTCATCTCCCTAAAAGTTGTTTTAATTAATATTTAAAAAATCTGGTAATCCGTGCATGTTTCATAATTTCATGACGGTAAAACAGGAGTTAGAAAGCATCTGACATTGCTAAGTAAGTTCACTTTCCTACACGACTCTGCGTACTCCTGAGTATGGCAACACAGTCAGAAGAATCCCAAACATGGAGAACCTAAAGAGGTCCCTGCTCCCTGAGACCACATTATGGATGCAAGTGGTCCAGAATGACAGCCTGGAGAGAAATACATGCATGAAGAGGAAGCAGACTGAGAAGGCAGCAGATCTGAAGGTGAGCGTAATGAACACGAAAGCTGTAAGTCCTGACCTTTCACCGGGGTCATGGCTCCACTGATACCTGCACATTTCATTGGATCAGGTAGCAACTATGAAGACGCAGCATCAGAGAATTAACGGTGTGGTTCCCCACCCAAGCCCCAGTCAGAGTTGGTGACCTAAGCACAACACAGCACCCTCCATATAAATGTTCTCTAACTATAACAAAACCTTCCTTCCTTCCTCCTGTCTTCCTTTCTTTCTACCATCCTTCCTGTCATCCTTCTATTTGGAACCCCACTATAGGAATATATAATTCTTTAAGATAAATACCAATTTTTTTTTTTTTTTTTTTTGCATTTGGGCTAGAATTCCTGCTTGCTATTGCATGGTGCATCTGGTTTCTAGTCAAAGATTATTCTGTATGCTTGTTCTTTCATTTTACATTAGCCATCTGCTCTGGCTTGGCCTGCGATCTGGCTTCACTTAATGCTTCTATGAGGAAGGGGCTAATGCTGGGCTGCTAAGAGCACAGCAGGGGGCTGGACCCAGGGCTGGTTAAAGTGGGAGAATTTGTATACCCTGGTGGTTCTCATCGTTTTCACCTAGAGGGTTTATTAAAAGCCAGATTGCTGTACCCCACCCCTCAGAATTCTTGATTCAATAGGTATGGGGTGGGACCATAGAATTACCATTTTCAACAAGATCCCGCAGTGCTGATCCACCAATATAGCAGGAAGAAGTCAGTTCGGAGTAAAGAGTTGCGTTCTAGGAGGGTGAGTCAAGGGTAAATATTAGTATTCAGGGTCAGTTGCCATATCTCATAAAAGATTAAAAAGCTAGAAGCCAAGTGACTTCCTTCCTTCTTCCTTTCTTTTTATCAGAGGTCTAGCAAACCCCAGAGAGCTGAATGCAAGTGGAATGGGGAGTGGACCAGGAGGGCCCAAGAAATAAATCTTTAGGACTTGCATGAGAACTTATGCTTACTTTTAGGTGATGAACTAGAAATAACCTTTTTTCAAAATATACATATTATTTATATTTAAATCAGTCAACAAATACATAATATAGACATGAAAATCAGCTTAAAAAATCAGTGATAGAAACAAGAATGAAAGCCTAGAGCAGGTTGACCACATGTGCCTGGGAGCGTGACCTGGAGTTCCAAGGCCAGCGTGGGCAAGGACGAGTCTCCTCTTCCGTTATCACCTGCAGGTACAGCAGAAACACCTGCCCCTCAGGGGTGGAGGCAGCGCAGCGCTCACACAGAGCGTGTTAGCCTCGCTCTCTTAACTCCTGCAGAAAAGCCATCACGGCTTTCTGCTCACTGACAGAAACTATTATCTCTGTGTCTCTCCCTCAGTGACTAGGGCGGTAAGGGTTCTGTGGGCCACCTCTTTTTTGGGAAGTTTCTTGGAGGTGCAAAATGAGACCAAAAAAAGAGGCTTGACTGCTGTTTGTGGAGTAGTTTAAAGATGGATTGCCTTCCAATTTACTTCCCGGGGTCTGACTTCCAGAAAGATTGTTGAACCCCTTGGAGCCCATTTTCAGTCGCTTATTCAGTGTGAGAAGCCCTGGAGGGTCCCCAATTCTCAGGAAATTGGTGATACCATTCAGAAAGATATCAGGGAATGCAGAGGGGCAGTAATCTTGAAAGCAATACAAAATGTACAATGTTCACAGTGTAGATAAAACATTTCTCAAGTAATTTCTAAACAGTTCACTTTTCCCTTCTCCCCTGCAAACAGAAGAAAGGCCTGGAGAGAAATTCACTAAGGCAGTAGAGATAGAAAACAAAACCTACCGAAATCAAACCATACGTGGGGATATTCCAGTTATGCCCGGGTTAGGACCACCTATCATCGCAAGGTCATTTTACACCCGTATGGCTTCTTGTGACTTTTAACATTAATGGTCTGATATACTGGACTCCTCTCTGCTCAGGAATGATTTCTCCCTGCCTATTGTCAATCTCTTTTACCAAATGACAGCCTCCCTTGGGTGCAAACATGAGAGAGGTAAAGATATATATATATATATATATATATATATATATATATATATATATATATATATATGTTTGATCTTACAATAATGCCATTTTACAGGAAGGGTGATGTGTAAAATTTCAGGCCACGAAAGGCCCTTCTTTGTTCTATGTCCTAAATCATGACATGGAACATGGAATGTACTTCCTAAATCATGACATCTTCCGGAGTCTTCTGCTGTTGTTTCACATATAGGTGTGAGTATTAGAGTAGTGACATGTTTCTCTAATTTCACCTTGTAAGCTGAAAATTAAAATCATCATTCTAGGTATGCTTTAAGGAGTCATTGTATTTCTGAAACACTATGATATCATAGGAAAAAATTACAAGAGGATAGTAAAATATTTTAAAATGCTTTAAACTGAGCGTCAATAGTTATCTTGAATTTTGAGTTAGGGTGATTATTTAAAAAAGTAACTGTTGAGTTCTGGGTTAAAGAATGCCACGTAAGATTACTACTAATGACATTAAAACCAACAGCAGAAAAAATGCACACAGTTTAGTGATATCTTCAGGATTTATGTTTAATCTATTTCTTCTGAAGATGCCGCACTCGGAGCCTGCTATAAAATCTTCAACATTCTTCTTTCTTTGTGACAATAAGTTTGCTTTGCAAAAATTCTTCTGAACACTTTGGAGAGGATTCAGAGCCATTTGGGAAAAAATGTTTTGCTCCTATCTACTGAGAATCTGTTGTGTGAAATTTGCATACTTTCCCACTAAGGCTTACCCTGCTTGGGTGTGCACATTTGGAATTAATGAGTTTCTGAAGAAAGAAAGCACTCTTTTTGTCATCACAGGGCTTTCGGGGCCTGGAGATTTTTTTGGTCTCCTAATGTAATGTTCTATATCTCAACAGTTGCGCTACTCAGCAAGTGTTGAACATGAGGTTCTCCAAAGACGGGAGGGGATAAATGCTCTTCCAGCGGCTTTCGTTCTCCTTACACTGGACTTCAGTGTTGGCAAGGTATGGCGTTCCTCAATGCTAAGCAAATGAATTGATCACCTGGTAATATCAAACACAGTATTCTGAAAACTCTGGAAAATAGGATAATAGAAATTCATATGTTGCAATTAAACAAGAAAGAAAAGGAGAAAGAGAGAGAGAGAGAAATAAAAAAAAGAAAACATTTGTCAAGAATCTAATATATACCAGGTTCTGGCTTCACATTCCATGTATTGGGCTATAATTAGTAAGGCTGGCTCCATTAGAATGTAGGGGCCTGTTTGCAACTGCAGGCTTAAATGAGAGGTGGAGCCAGTGAGGCTGCGGTGTTAATGCCACAGCCACAAGTCCAGCATAAGTTTATTGGAAATCATTAGTGTTTCCAAGTAGATCCCCCTTTCCCTCATTGATGTAACTGCCTCTTGGAATTCTTCTTCTTCTTTTTTTTTTTTTTGATACTAGAACTGGGCCATGTATTCAAGATCTATGGATGATTTTTTCTCCTCTCTCCTTTGTTAAGAATGGGCTGAACAGGAGAGGAGGTTTTTTATCACCCATGCTCTGGCACCGACTGGGAATCCTACACCTTAGTTCAACTGTGACAGTAGCTAGCCCTCGTTAGCCCTGAGTCCACAGGGGAAGGGGCTCAGTTTCACTAGACTGCCTGCTGCACACACCAGCCTCAACTCTCGGGTCACCCCCAGGCCACCTGCACTCTGACTCAGCTTGGCTACAAATTCAGGAGTTCTTAGGACTCTCCTCCAGGTTTCATAATGTGTTAGAATGACTCAGAATTCAGGACACTGTTTGTTATAAATAATACAAATGAGCCCTGATGGGTGTGGCTCAATGGATTGAGCACCAGTCTGCAAACCAAAAGGTTGCCTGTTCGATTCCCTGTCAGGGCACATGCCTCGGGTGCAGGCCAGGTCCCAGTTGGGGGCATGCCAGAGGCAACCAACCAATCAATGTTTCTCTCTCGAGTCAGTATTTCTCTCCCTCTTCCTCCCTCCCTTCACCTCTCTCTAAAAATAAATAGATAAAATGACAAAAGAGCAGTATTAAAATCAATTGTTTAAAAAAATAATACAGACGAATAGCTGGAGGAAGAAATCTACACATAGTGACGAAGTCTAAAAGGGTCCTGAGAGCAGTAGCATCCGTTCTTGGAGAGTCGGTGTTACTAACATCGCCCTGTCTGTACATCAGTATGTTCTCCAGCCAGGGAGCTCTCTGAGCCTCCACATTTAGAGTTTTTGTCAAGGTCTCATTATGATGTTGAAGGTTTAACTTCTATATGCGCAGTTGATTAACTCATTGAACACATGATTTAACTGAATCTCCAATACCTCAAGTTCCAGCTCTCACCGACTATTTGGTTTCTACATCAACCAGCCCGCATCCTGAGGCCATCTAGGGGCCCTGCTGGGGGTCATCTCATTCACACAACAAAGACACTTCTGTTACTTACATTGTTCCAAAGGCTTTTGAAGCTCTGTGCTAGAAACGGGCAATGGATATCAGGTATAGAGAGATATAGATTGATATAGACCCATAGATACATAAATGTTTTTTTAATTGTATTATGGAGGGTAATAAACTATTGTAGTAAGAATCATTTTCTTAGTCAGAAAGCCCATTTTTTAAAAATCAAAGCCAAAGATGTCTATCCATTCTCCTATGATATCAAAAAAGAAAACTTTATCTATCTATCTACTTACCTATCTATGGATTTCCTTAGCAAATGAAGTCTCTTCTTTTCAGGAACCTGTGACCTTAACTGGACACAACCATGGAAAAGGCTCTGTCAGCACCAACATTATTTTATAGATGCGGAGAGAAGCTTCAGTAGGTTAAGTGGCTTCTCTAACATTTTACAACTGGAGACTATTTGTGAATTTAGATTCTGAAACTACAAAACCCATGATTTTTTTTCCTTTTCTTTTTTTTACTTTATTTTTTTAAATTACCGTTTATATTCAATATGATTTTGTATTGGTTTAGGTGAACAGCATACTGCTTCCACAATCGCCGTGATCTTTAATAATCATGCAGACTTCCATCACAGAATGAGCCTAGGACTTACTTGTTCAATAATTTCAGTTTCTCATAGACCAGCTGAACGGAAGGGAACAAAGGTTAACAGATATTAGAATCACTGACCCCATGCAGAACTGAATGTGATTCAACCCCCAGAGAAAAGCGAAAGGCCACAAATATCTGTAAGAGAAATATAACATCTTTGCTTAAGTGATTTCTTTTGAGAAATAAAATATAATTAAAACACATGTGCTACCATGTCTCAAATAACAGATTTAGGCTTTAAAAAGTTTCTGTCTTACTTTATATTGTTGGGGTCTAACTGTACTTTCTTATTGCAGTGTATCCAGAGTCTTGTTTGAAGGGGAGTTTACATATAGTCAGGAATTCTTTATGGGGAAACATGGTGTTTTTGTAAAGATAAATTATCTGGAGAAAATTCTTACTATAGTGTTTCCCTGTTATTTAAATTTAAAATCCATATTGTTGTCCCATTAACCTGCTAATTAATATAATAATTAACTCATTACTTTCATGGCACTGCAATTATCTCTTAGCTATGATTGTATTTTAAATTTTCCAAAGCCAAAGCCTAATGGTTTTATCTATGCTCCTGGTATATAATTTACTCCCTTTTCCCTGCCCATTGTAAGTAGGACACAGAGCATCCCGATGATGAGTTATCCAATCCTTACCCTACCCGTGATAGTCACTTTCCCAGAGCAAGGGTAGCTCTAATGATAATAATTTTTAAAAAATGTGCCAGAGGATTTGCAAGAAGAAACTCTGAAGGGGTTCACTATCTGATTCTATCTCTTTCCTGACTTGGGATGAAACCCCACATTTTCTCTTGGAGGGGTATCTCTGCTTCCCACATAGATAATGCTGCCATGTGGTTTAATGAGAAGGGTCCTGAAGAAGGTAGGAGGGGTTAATGAGTTCCTGTAATTCAGCACAGTGTAACACAGCTTTCTGGATGCATCTCTCACGTGCATGTTTATTTGACAGGGTTAGTAAACCAGCACAGTTTAACACAAGCAGAAGCTTTACACAGATAATCTGGGACCAGTCCCCACGGGGTCAGAGCAAAGAGTCAGCTCTGCTGTCTGTTAAGGAACACTGGAGACATCCATAGTAACTATTACTGAATATGTTTAAATGCTAGGGTCTAAATGATTTATTTTGGTTTCCCTTTGATCTCATAATAATTTTACAAGTTAGGTATGCTTATTACAGATGAGGCTTGGAAAGGTGATGTAATCTTCCAAAACCATGGAGCTAGTGGATGACAGACACCAAGGCAAACATTCAGGTTTTTAGGCTTTGTCTATAAATTGATATCTCTGTCTTATCAAGTTCACAACAAGGAGAACTCAGGTCTGTCTACCTTCAAGGTCCACATAGAAGACAAATCTTTTCAACATTAGCTTTCTTTTGTGTGTCTTCATCCATCAGACAGCCCCCCCACCCACCCATAATGCATTACTTAAAAGATCAATAATCATATTAAAAAGACCAATTTTTCTCTTTAGTCAAGAATCGGACAGTGCCATTAAAAGAATTGTTCTATTATTTAGCAATTGAGTCATAAATACATAACTGGTCCTAGGGGCATAAGGAGTACAAGGAATAGTGAAACTAAGTTCTCTAGTTTATATTTCACGGACCTAGTGATAAATTTCTACAGTGTTTGATGCTTAGCAGTAAAGTCATGGCTTCTCTAGCTTTGCCCTGATGGAAGCCTTAGCTGTAAAGGTAAAAGGATATTAACTAGTCCAGTTGGCTGAACACCACTGGGTGTATTTACTTACATCCGGCCACGGTGTCAGGCTACATTGTTGAAAACCTAAGGGGGCTGTTCGCCGGTTGAGATGATTGGGCAGGCCCTTGGAGACAGCATTTGCTGGATGAGTCCAGACTCCTGATCCCCCTGAGCTCCCTATTCTCCCAGGCCCCACTTGGTTCCAGACGCACGTCCTGGTGAGAAGTGCTGCACTGAACGGCAGCTACCTTTTCTTTTGCTCACTTCTTCTTCTCTAGAGGCGTCACTCTTAGTTTCTCACAAAAGCCAATGGAAATTCAAAACCAAACGGAAAGTATTTTTAATCATTCGGAGCAGCAAAAGCCAACAGTGCCCGTGTGGGACAGAGCTGGGGACTCTGTCCCAGGAATTAAGTAGCGGCATCATTCCTTAAATACCAGTACCTCTGGCCCAGCCATCGCCAGCTGTGACAAACATCATGGGCCTTAGCCCTGTACTGCCTTCAGACTGCGCTGGATTGGAAGCACAGTGGCTATGTTTGGTGCTGACAGTAACCAAAAAACTGTCATTGCAAGTAATCAGAACACAAGTTAGAGACAGTTTAGCCAGAAAGAAGAGTCTGTGCACAGAGACTGAGAATACACGTGTACTTGACTTTAACAGATGTGACATAGTAGTTGGGGACTTCCAAAAAGTTAGCAAACTATTCTCTTTTTCTCAGCTCTGCATTGTCAAATGCATAGGGTTTGAAATGTCAGCCTCTACGTTCTGGGTTTTATACACTAGTACTCCTAACACAGTGGCTGATATTTGTAATATTAGAAAAATGTGTCTTATCATCTTGCAATAAACTAGAGAAAGGTTACAATTCTCCCTAGCATGGAGGGAACCACAGACTACTGATCTGTGAATATAATTGAATTAATATTATTTACTCGAACTTACATAAGTTCTGGTTCACCTTTATATAAATGTGTCTCTCTCTGCTAAAATAAGCCTTTAATCCTTCAGGTTTCTTCTGACACATCTTCAATGTGAGTTTCCTTTCTTCTTAATCAGGCCTGCGTCCTGGGTCATCTTATGTGAGAGAGTACTTCCGGTAACTCCAAGAAGATATCTCAGTGTCAGTTAGGGCCAATTATGGTCTAACAGCAGTTAAGGGAAGGCGTTTTAATGAAGTGAAACTGTTTTCCTGGATTAAGTGCCAAGTAAAATGGCTGTTGGCTAACCTCGAGTTAATGAAGTCATTCCACATTATCACCTGTGTGCTAATAAAATAGGCATGTCAGGGGAAAACAGAAAGGTTGTAAAATAGTGTAGGATGCCATTGATAAGTTAGGTTGAATAGATGCCTCTCTTGGTATGTAATTTCATGGAAAGTAGGAGGTCACAACGCTCGTATGGTCCAAGAGTTTATGAAGATAAGGTTGTGTTGGGAACTAGTATCGGAAAGTGCTTTTGGAAGTTTTTCTTCTGCGGACCACAAGGGACAGGACATTTAGATCATCTGTGAGAGGGCTATTTGGAAGGGGGGAAAAAAGACACGGAGAAGTTAAGTCAACATGAGAGCAAATGTCTGCAGTTGCCCTGGAGTGAAAACAGACCGCTGTGCCAGCTCTTCTACATATGGTGACATTTGGTACTCATCAGTGACTTCCGGGTATGCCCACGAGCAAGTAGAGAGTTTTTGTTTTGTTTTCTTTTGAGCATACAGTTTACAATTGCAAAGTCTAAATGATGTCAGAGAAGCAATACAGATCTATCATAAAAGTCTATTGTCCTATGAGGTGAAATTACCTTTTCAGGAAAAAAAAAGACTGTAGTACAACAAGAGGGTCAGCTCCAAGCTCTCTCTTTTTCCACCTTGACATGAGATCAACCATACAGAATGTTCACTGGAGAGAGTTGATTCTGTGGGTGTGGGTGTTTCAGAATTTACTGAGTCTAAGTTTTTAAACCAAAATCAAATATCCTCTCTTCTGTGTAGACTTTTGTGACTCCTCTCCCCTAACTAGGGCACCATCCCTTTTACAATTCACCATCTAGAAATCCTTTCCGAAACTGAGGATTTTCCTTCTAGCTTCTAGGGGTGCTAAGTGAAGATGTCTTTCAGCTGTCAGCCCTCAATGGGGGCTCGACTTAGTTTACAAAAATATCCTTGCCCAAATTCATGCCTCCTCTCAGAGGTAGCCTGCTTTGAATGAATGGTCAACATAGGGGTATAAAACCTGCCCCTTTCACCCTAACTCTGAAGTAATGTTATACTTTCGGGGTTCCTTTTATGCATTGGATCTACATGGGGGGATGCTTTGCAATTCAAATGACTTCTGCCTGATCCTATGTCTACTCCATGCCTCTAGGGAAACTTAATCTGCAACCCCTTCTTTAGGCTACCACAGAATTTCTGCATGTACTTGTGTTCCTATTGCAACAACTCACTGCACTTTTATAATGGTTTATGTTTTTCTATGTTAGCTCATTTAATTTTCCTAATGGCCCTATGAGGTATGCATTATTCTCCTCATATGCCAAATGAAGCTTAGAAGAGGTTAACAGCTTGTGCATTGGCAGAATTAAAACCTAAGTCATATTATTCTGTGCACAATAAAATTACTCATTCCCACACAATCTGACCTTCCTCATGACCATTTCTCCCATTAGGGAAAAGACCGTACTTTCATATACTCAGCTGTTGAGTCCAGTGCTGTGCTATGAGTCAGTTCCTCTGTCTGAGTTTTGAGGACCTGGAAAAGTTAACAACTTAGTTAATCTTTGATTTCTTCATCTTTAAAGTGGATAATAGTAGAGTCTTTAGGCAAATACAAGATAGATGATATAAAAGGCATAACATTCTATTGAATCTTAGTCCTAAAGGGCTCAGTTAGGTTAGCTAATATTAAGGAAGTGTAAGGTAGGTGTAATACAGGAATTTATTTAATGAATATTGGAGTCATACAAATCTGGCTTCTAATTAAAACTCTGAGACTTACTGATCCCTGATTGGGGTGGCTTTCTTGATGTCTCTAAAACTAAAATGGATTAGCCATAAAGTTGATTATAACAGTCCTGTAATATCAGCATATAATAACATCAGCAGGGTGCCTGAGCCATTATTGGCCCTCAGTAAAGAGAAGGCACCCTGGAAAGACACATGCATAAGCACAGACACACACACATGTTTGCATCAAGTAAGTGTTCAAGGACCATTGAGGGTTTAGGCTGTGGAAGAGATAGGAAAGGGAAACTCTGCGTCTCAGGCACCCATTGCTTTAAATAAATTAACAAATTCAATTGAAAAATCCTACCATTAGAAATAAGGAAACTAAGCTTCAAGAAAATTAAACCACTCCCTCAAGGTCACACACTTCATTATTGATAGAGTGGCTGTTCAAAGCTAGGTCTAGAAAGATTGAGGAGAGGAAGGAAGGGATAGAAAACATAATAACAAAAGAGAAAACAAATAAGAGGAGATACCGTGTACTTACTTGCGTATATTTGAAAATAAACTCAATGAATCCCTGAAGTTCTGTGCAAAAACAATCTTGAATCTTTAATTGATCATAAGCTTCACAGAATCTTCTCCACATCAGTTCTTTCTCTCCATCTAAAAACATCCATTGGTTTGGAAAATATGTTCCTTCCTGGATATCAAGATTGTGGTCTCCACGGATGGCCTGAAGACACCAGAATCCCATTTGCAGAAGAGTCCGTAGTTCCTTAATATGAACACACCACCATTAAATGCCCACTGTCAAGAATTCTCATCAGGCTTTTAGAGCTTTTCTGCACTGCCAGTGAGGCACTCACAATATTGGAGGCTACCAATAAAGGTACTCGCATCTCTACAGGGGGAATTATGGCCAACAGTAGACGTGCACTTTCTGGCATAATTAAGACAATTATCCACAAGATCAGTTCTAGGGAATGTGAAAGTCATTCCCACTGCAAATTATTTTCAGTGAGATACAATCCTCTATCACCCACATCTCTCAAGAAAAAAAAATGGTGGAAAATTTTATATCAGATAGGAAGTATCTTTTATGGATGCAGCCTTGCCAGAGATGATAAAAGTTGGTCATTCAATGAAGAGGATTCATTTGAAAATATTGCTAATCTCTCTGCAGTACTCCCCATTCTTGTATCCTTATTCTGAGAAGAACCTTTAAGGCACACCTACCTGCTTAAGATAATGACTAAGGCGACAACTGAGGTTTGGATTGTACTTCTATTAAACTGAAAAAAGACGTGGTCCAGTACTTCTACCATCAAGATCAAGGAAGTGTTATGGCCCTCACTAGGAGTCTTCAGCAAACCCTTCCTAAAGGGAACGGCTATATTTGATATGTGGATATGCATATTCAACTCATAAGCATCCCAAGGCATGGCACTTGAAAGTAGGGACAATTACTAAGAATGCCATACTGCTCTTTCAACAGCTACAGGAGTCTGCTACATAAAGAGAGTCAAACCTGTAGGATCCCATTGAGTGGATTACTGTCGAAGAAATTCATTCTGGGTACACATGGAAAAGGCTCACTGAATAAGTGATATAGAGCTTCCATATCAAAAACTTTCCATACATTAAAAAATTCAGAAATTCCTTTTCTGATTGAGCAAGCATTTGAGTCTCTAAAATAAGATACTGTGCCAAACCTCAGGAATGCGCAAATGGTAAAATAGAAATCCGTACCCTATAGACACTCATTCACATACTCTTAAATTAATTCATTGGAAAAATTTGAATGATTACTGTTACTCTATGAGGCAAGAACTATCTTGGTGAGCAAGACAAAGTATTGGTGCAAGCAGAGTTTACATTCTGACAAAGATGGGTGTAAATAGATTAAAAATAAATATATAAAGGTCACATGTATATAATGAATGGCAATAAATATTTTGTTTTAATTATAACATAGTTGTAAATAATGAATTAATGATAAGAACTATAATATGTATGATAATTACAATGGATTATTATTATTGATTTGATAAAGAGAAACACAGGTCTCCTTGGGAGTTTAGAAAAGGAAGCAAAAAGATCATAACATTGAACCTGAGCCTTCAATCATGACTTTTCCAAAAATACAATTATCACAGGGAAAAGAGACAGCAGCTTTAAAGCTACCAGGTCCAAAAAGAATGGCGTGGAAGGACTGAAAGTAGCTCAGTGAGACCTGTCGTTACATTCACACCTTCATGAAGACTCGTAACTGTTTGTCCCATCTCCCTCTGCCATGCTCATCTCGTAAATAGCCCTTCCTAGCGCAGACTTCATGACTATACTAAGCAGGTGAGCTTTGCTGCAGAAAAGCACAAAACTATGTTAAATAATATCACCTTAAATTTGTAATCACAAATACCAAATGAATACAACATTGTCAACCTATCTAACGATCTATTCCTATTTTTTAATCTTCCCACCCTCCACAATCACTACACACCTCCTTATCTCTCCTCAAAGGTCCTATACCAGTCTTCCCATGCTCACCCTCAGCTAATAACTTAAATCATGATCTACAGAGAATTATGGGACCTATGGAGAACCAAATAGCAACTTTTTTCTCTTGGCATCTCATAAACAATGAGAATACCTTCATCTGTACATACACTTGTGCCTCCCTTTCTCTTTCTTTGAAGAGAAGATCTCTTTTAAAAGTTTTACCCAAAGCCAACCCATCTACATGCTCTCAATTCCATAGTCGCACAGATTCAAGGGGGAAGTTCTCATTAGGTAAGGTAGTAAATATTTGCTAAATATCAGGACCTGAACACCCCATCACCCAGTTGCAACTTGTAATGAAAAAGTTAGATATATGTGACTCTGTGTGTCTGTGTGAAGAGATACCAACAAAAAGGAAAGGCACCAATTATTTTCTCTGCTAACATTCTTTTCACTCAAGACTTTGTACTGATCTCTATTAGATCCCATTTTCTTGAAGAGGTGTAATGATGATGCTAATGAAGTTTAAGTGTCAGGACCTCTCACTAGAATCGACCTTAACTTGTGTACATACAGTTTTCACAGTGAAATTTGTGTTGAATTTGTGTACCTCTTTGTAAAGCAGATCTTCAAAGAGCATGAGCCTCAGGTCTTGCAAAGCCAAGATTCAGATGCCCGTATGACCTACATGCTTACATAGACACAAACCTGTGACCTTGGCTGAAACCAGACTGTACTCTGACCCAGACTGGTTTGGTCAGATATTCTTTCATGGACATCAAGGATAGAGACATAGTAATTGCACTAGTAAGTGTTGGGTGCTGGGATTTTTTAAATAAAATTTAATTTTCACATTCATAGAAAAATTGCAAAGATACAGTATAAAGCATTCTCACAGACTCCCATACCCCATTTTCCCTATTATTAATATTTTATATTAATGTTTTATGTTACAACTAATTAACCAGCATTGATATATTAGTATTAACTGAAGTCCATATTTTTAAAATGTCCTTTGTTTTTACATAATACTCTTTTCCATCTTGGGTCCCATCTAGGATACTATATTCTATTGGAATTGATCTTATTTTTCTTCATAACTAAACTGGAGTCATAGATTTTTGGGGGGGAAAGAAAAGACCACAGAGGCAAATTACTATTTTCATCACATCATTAGGGTGTACACTATCAGTGTGACTTACTACCACTGACATTGAGCATCATCCCCTAGGCAACATAGAGTTTGTTGGCTTTCTCCGCTGAAAACTCACTCTCTCTTGCCCCATGCCATACTGTACACTTTGCATGAAGTCACTACCTACAGCTTACACCTAAGGAGTGAGGAGGCGGGCTCCACCTTCTTAAGGACAGAGTAATTATATACATTATCTGTGATTTTTTTTCTGATTGACAGATTTGTCTCTTCTCCCTCATTTATTCATTCAATCATTTGTTTATATCAGTGTAGACTCTTGCATATTGATTCTGTACTTTGGGGTTATAATGTACCACTTTATGTTGTTCAAAATTTCTCTAGCTTTGGTCATTGGGAGTTCCTGCAGTTGACTTTGGTGGCTTTGACTGACCTGGGGCACTGTGTTCTGTTTGTTTGTTTGGTCTTGTGTTCGAGGGCATCCTTACAATCTTAGGTGTTTTCTGCTCCAGTCCTGGAGCTGATCATTTCTTCAAGAATCTCCAGTTCCTCCATCAGATAATAAGTTAAAGAAATCATGCTTAAAGTTATCAAGCACCCTATAAGTCACAAGTATTAAGCAAGATGTGTAACTCACTGATCTTTTATACCAACCCGCTGGAGCTTACATGCTCAGAATGAGGCAGTCCCCATAATGAGCAGACACAGACTCCAGACTCAGGCTCTGTCCTGTGGTCTTATCCTTTCCACTTTACAAAAGAGGTAAGGCAAACACACAGCCAATCACACTGAAATATGATAGATAAATAAAATAAATGTATTTTGAAGATTTTCGGAATCATACATGATTCACTGTGGGTGTCTGTACTTTTAATAAGTTGCGGTGTTTATGGTCTTTCTGGAGAGGTAGACTCGGCATTTTTGGAAGCAACTTCCTGGAGATATACAAATCCACATGTGTGAAGACAACTTGTTACATGTCGAGCACTCTAAGAGAGAACCAAACTTTCCGTGGCACGGTGGAATGGTTTAGATAACGTGTCGTGTGAATGGTGGGTCCAAAAGCAGGATTAGGGTCCTTGGAGTCCACTTCAACCTTCTCTCCACTTCACTAGTCCTGAATAACTCCTTCTAGGGTTTCACATGCCTGCTCCAGTCACCGTATAGCTCAGGGCCGCTGATCTCAGGCCTCGTTTTCGTCTCGCCTTTTGCATCGATGCCCATAGAATTGGACTCTGGAATACTACCAGTGTAGACTTGCATAGATTCTTCCTGTCCTTGTACCCTCATATCATTGCCTGTTTTCTGCACAGGCACTACCACGAACAGTAGAAGGGCTTTATCAAAATGTATTAACAAAAGAAATACTCTATCATGCTATTCTTCATATTCTAAATATTTAGTAAATTAATATTAAAGAACAATCAATGTCTCCCTATGCATCTAATGGCAGGTAATAATGTCAAATCACCAATTACAAGGAAACGTGTTTGAAAGCCCACATGTAATTGCATTCTTGTCACTTGAAATAAATAGAAATAACAAATGGGTTTAGTCACTATTTTTACACCAAACAAATTTCATTACTTAACTTCCTAAAAGATTAATTATCACCTGAGAGTTACATGAACTGTATTTATTTTAGTAATATATCTGTATTACAAGCTTACCAAATTTCGTCCTTGCTTACTAATTTATGTACATAAACTCCAGATTATTGTCAAAGAAAAAAAAATAGTTAGACTTAGAAGCATCTAAAAATAGGTATGAATAAAAGGTTTCTTTTTCTCGCTTTCTTCTCCTGAGTTGAGGTAAAATAAAATTCCAATTTATTGAGCAAAATTAGCTCCCAGCACAGCTAGCAATGTCTAATTAGTAATCTGAATGTGATTAATTTATAGATTGAAAGTGTTATTATGCACTACTTCTCCAAAATTCTCTTTTTCAGTATCCATTCATCTCTATTTTACTATTGGACTATGTTATATTTGGAATTTAAATATAACGGGGGACCCCCAAACCCTGGAATTTGTTTGTAAAAACATGTGTATTTATTCTTACATGTTTAAACCTCAGTCAACTTCAAAGTACTCTCCATTTGATATAATACACCTATCAAGACTTTTTCCCACTGCTCAAAACAATTTTAGAACTCATTGATTTTGATGCCTTTTAGCGCTTCTGCTATTTTTTCTCCACCTCTTCCATATTGGCAAAACATTTCCTTGTGAGGACTTTTTTCATCTGGGAAACAAAAAAAATAGAAGTCACTTGGGGGTGAGATCTGGTGAAGAGGGAGGGTGGGGCACAGGGGTCATGCCATTCTCAGTCAAAAACTGCTGAATACTCAGCACAGTGTGGGCAGGTGCGCTTGTAAATCAGCCACCATGACATGGACGAACGTGGTGAAGAAATGTTACCCTTTGTGACAGCATGGATGGACCTGGAGAACACTATACCAAGTGAAATAAGCCAGTCAGAGAAAGACAAATACCATATGATTTCACTCATGTGGAATCTAATGAACAAACTGAACTACCAAGGAAAACAGAGACAGACTCACAGAGAGCAGGATGACAGCCAAGGGTGGGGAGGCTAGGAGGTGGAGGACTTAGCAGAAAGGAAATAGGATTCACGGACATGCATAAAAGGGACTAAATGATAATGGAAAAAATATAATAAAAATGTATATGTTAGGAGAAAACTCTTTTAAAAAATTCACTGAAGCCAAATGCAGCCTCTCACAACAGCGCCAGCTGGTACACTGATACAGATGGGTTCCTAGAATACTCACCTAGCACAGGAAGTCTTTACTACAAGGGGCCTGGCCTACAGAACATAATTCTGTTTTTGTGGGGTTGTCCATTGTATGTTTTATGTAAATGAGACAGTGCCATTGTTCCGAGAGGATCAACTTTTGCCCGAGGAACATAGCGGTACTTGGTGCTGTTCAAAGATCAGGGAAGGTTGCTTGCAGCTGTCAATCACTAATATTTTTATATTAACTATAGTTTAGGACTTTCTCTTTTATTTCTTGTTCTATCAATTTCATCTTTTCATATTCTTCTAAGCCACCCCAACCATATCTAGGATTTACAGCACACGCTGAATTTCTTTTCTCATCCAGAGGACCATATGTGAATAAATTAAGAATTCAAGAAAATAATCTAGGAAATATATAACACGGGAGCACAGGCTGACTTAGGGCATGTTGCTTTGAAAAGAACATAGAAAAATGTTCAATTGCTTCCACTCAGCAGTTGGGGAGATCTTTCTTTCTTGGGTCCCTTTTCTGAGTATATATTTATGTCTGGACGAGTTCTATCTGTTGAATATTGTACTGAAGATGACATGCATTTGATCAAGTCTATATTTTATACATAAGTAGACACCTGGATTATATGGCTGGTCAATATACTCGGCTCACAGGGACACTTTTCTTAGGGGTATATATGTGTGAGCTAAAGCAAGCAGGTCCTGGATGTTATTCAGACTTGGGTCTTTGCGCATGTGTGTGAGATTGGCCTCTCATTACTCAGAGGCTTGGCCTTATCTTTTAATGCTTTACACAGACACATAGGTTAGTCTCACCCAATAAGAGCCAGTGGAGGCTGTGAAAGTTAACACAATGATATTAAATGTGAAAACTAATTCATGTCCTATACAAAGTTTTCCATTTACTCCTCACCTTACTCTTCTTTCTATTAAGATTGGCAAATCAATAGACGCATCATTAAATATTTAATTTTTAGTGACATAGCTTGTTTACTGTTGCATTTTGAGGCCTTTCTCCTAGATAGTGTATTTATCTAATCGGCCTCACATTGTATAGCGTTCCCTTCATACGGTTAAGTACAAAATAATGTCATGACATTTAAACTCGCCAACCAAGATCATCAGGTTTCAATAGTATGCCTACCTCAGTTTTTGAAGAATCTTTTTCAGGAGTCATGTTTATAGTCCTCTGGGTGCTCCAGCCTCCTATCGACATTGATTAAGTATGAGTTGAAGAAGAGGTCTTGTCACCAACCTTACGTGAAAGATAAGTCTGTACTAATATGCAGGGTGCAGGGCAGTTGCTGAAAGTCACTGGATTTAGCAGGATCCCATAGTTTACCAAATGCAGATAGATGGACCATTGTTTTATAAAGATCACACACCGAAGACAACTAAAACAATGGGTTTCAAGATTTTTAAATGTCATCAGTTTTGTCATTTTTACATGTACATTTCACATGCCACCATACAGACTTTATAGATCAATTTAAATGCTAAAACCTTTTTAATGAAAAGAATTCAGAGATACTTGCACGTACATTTAAAAATCTGAAGTCAATCAGTAGAAAGTTATTCCAGGCATCATTTGTTTAGGATTATCTCAGCCTTCTATTTTCATTCACAATCCAAATACCTTTGTGAAATAACTACATTAGAGAGTAATTTCATAGCCCTGTAAAATAATTTAATTGTGAAATAATGCCTCTAGTCTTGGTATGAAATCAAAGGTTTAATTTGCTTCTGTTTTATCCTAATTTCTGCTTGACTTTTTAAGGTGCTGGTAGTCAATGCAGAAAAGGCAAGCAACATGTTAAAATGTCATCAAAGCAGAATTCTATTTTAAAACAAAGATATATATTATAATTCTAATGACAACGACAAAGCACTCCAGGGTGTGCTTTAATGGGCCATTAGTTTTCTTCTCGGGTGGTTGGAATTCTTTGGCCTCTAGCCTTCTGCTCCTCTGAGTCCCCGGGCCTCTGTGAGACCCATTAAAAACTCCCCAGAATGCAGTTTTTGTCTGATTTGATTATTATAAAAGTGTCCAAGTCACGCACTGATTTCCCCATTTGCAATGGCACTGGCTTTTCACTTGCCTAAATGTTGACATGGGGGTCTTCAGAAAATAGAATGCAGAAGATCAGGCAGAAGGTAAAAAAGAGATCTTTCAGGCTGTGTCAGGAAGGCAAGGGGAAGGAAGAGGAATGTTTGTATAATCAAAGCTAGTGCCATTTTCACCAAAGCCAAGTGGATAGCGGTTTGAATCATTTTGGCAAAGCTTGACAAATCACAAGGTTGATGCATTATCCCCAGTTTAGTTTTTCAAATCATCTTCTATTACATCTCCTCTGTGATGGACAGATTTTTTTGGCTTATTTACCACTTTGGAGCAAACACACATTTTAGTTTATAACCCTAGTATGAACACAGATCTCTGTAATGAGGGAAAGTTGACTGGGTTCCAGCGCCGAAGGCAGACAGACCAGGCGGGGCGTGTTGTGTTTGCTCTCTAGCACACTTGCTTTGGAAGAAGCACCCTTCCCCACTGAAAAGGGTGATGTCAGTAGGGTCCCCTTTCAACAGCAGAGTTCAACCTATCACGCTCCCGTTAGCTAATCAAAGTCAACAATCTAACTGTGTACAGTGGTCATCCGTGGCATAAGAATCCAAAATGAAACAGATACCTTTCCCTGCTTTTGATATTGGATACCTGGAAACGTGGAGAAACAAATGGCGTCTCTCCCTCTTTACTGCTTTCCCTCTTTCTCTCTTTGCATTATGAAATAGAAAGGAAGCCTTTGGGTTTTCAGTGGCTGCTCTTGCTTTTATCTGGATTGGCTCCACTGGAGACAATATTTGCACCATTGTTCCTAATTAGATTATGTAAATAGATACATACATAGATGAACAGACAGACAGACAGGTGATAGTTATTAATCAGCATGAGGCAGGCAAAGAGAGAGGAAGAAGGGGAGGAAGAGGGAGGGGGACACACCCAGTAAGTTTGTCTGACTCACTGGCCTCAGCTATCTCTAAAAGCGGACCTGCCTTTTGAGACACCAGTTTCAAGAACGGGCAAATTACCTTTTTTGCTTAGGTGAGGCAGTTATTTCCCCTCCCCTAGGCTTGAATTGAATAAATACTGGCTATTGCATTTGATCTAGGTCCACATCGACCTTAATAGTCCTGTATTTTTTCATCTGCATACTCCAGAGAAACAAATACATACTTAGTATATATCCAGAAGTGAGGTTGCTGGATAATATGGTAATTCCATATTCAATTTTTTTAGGAACGCTATACTGTTTTCCATAATGGCTTCACTATTCTATATTCCCACCAACAATACATGAAGCTTCTTAATTTTCGGCAGCCTTGCCAAGACTTGTTATTTTCTGTTCATTTTGTGTTGAACATTCTACTGAGGGTAAAGTGATGATCTCTTGTTGTGGTTCTGATTTACTTTCCTGTTGTGATTAGTTATGTGGGGCATCTTGTATACACCTGATGGTAATTTTTGTACCCTCTTTGGGGAATTGGATATTCAAACCCTATGCCCATTTTTAAATTGGGTTACATTTTTTATTGAGTTGCAAATGTCATTTACTGGACCCCTTTCAGTAACATTTGACTTTCATAAACATTCTATTCTGTAAATTGCCTTTTTATTCTGTTGATTATTTACTTGGCTGGGCAGAAGTTTTAAAGTTTGAGATAATCTCATTTGACTGTTTTCACTTTTGTTGTCTGTGCTTTCAGTGTCAAATCCAAGAAAGCATCGCCAAACCCAGTGTTGCAAAGCTTTCCCTCTATATTTTCTTCTAGAAGTTTTAGAGCTTGAGGTCTTCCCTTTAGGTCTATAATAGATTTTGAGTTGATTTGTATTTATGGTACATGGTTGGGGTCCAATTTTATTCATTTCCATGTGGGTATCTGGTGTTCCCTGCTCTGTTTATGGGAGAGACCATTTGTTTCCCACTCTGCATTTGTCCATACATGCATGTGTTTATTTCTGGCCTCACCATTCTGTTCCTTTGGCTTATATCTCTGCCTTTGTGACAGTGTGATGCTGTCTGGATTAATGTTGTTTTGTAAAGACTTTTGAAATTAGGCAATGTACAGTTTTCAGCTTTGTTCTTCTTTTGCAAGATTCTTTTGGCTCTTCAGGGCTCCTTGAGATTCCATACGAAGTTTAGGACTTTAAAAATACTTCTGCTACCCTGCCGTTGGAATTCTGACAGTGTTTTCATTGAATCTTTAGACCATTTGGGGCACTGCGGACATTTTAACAATATAATGTCTTCCAACTCACAAGTACGGGATAGCTCTTCATTTATTTGTGCCTTGGGTGTTGCAGCTTCTTAACTTGTTTCTGGAGTTCTCACAAAGGTAATTTGGTCCATTTTTTAAGTGGGTGCATCTGTGGGGGATAGAGGGCCTGGGGCTTCCTATCCTGTCATATTAGTGATGTCACTCCTGATCATCAGGTTTCGGTTCATTATATTGGGCTGGCGCCAGCACCCCAGATAGTCCCGATGCAGGAAGTACATGGCACATGCATTTGGAAATGCTGTTTGATACCAGTGGTTCTCAAAAATGGACGGCGTGTTAGAATCCCTGGAGATGCACTGATGTATTGACTCTACTGATAAGCATCCTGATTTAAATGGTCTGTAGTGGAGTTCAATGTCAGGAGTTTAAAACACTCCCCTGGTGATTGGAACCTGTGGCCAGTGTTGCCAGCCACTGTTCTCATGCTACTTATAGATTAATTGATTAACACTAGGAGTCCATTAGGGCAGCTCATCTCTCTGAGGAGTTAACTATAGCATAGATATAGTTTAAACATTAATGAAATCTCCATTTTGTGTCAGAATCTTCTCCTCTAATAACATAGATATAGTTTAAACATCAATGAAATCTCCATTTCATGTCAGAATCTTTTCCAGCCCAGCTCTCCATCCCTGTTATTAATAGGATCAAAACATTTAAAATGACATGTGTATTTCATAATGGCTATAAATCTAATCCCACTAGTAAAAGAAGCTGTGACTCAACCCCATTAAAAGGTGAAGCAATTCAGCCTGAGTTCTTGAATAGAAACAACTGGTATTTCTTTCTGGATTAGTCTCGGGAAATGACAAGTAATTTCAACTCTTGGCTCACACACTTGGGTTTATTATGTAGCACCATTAGGATAGAGAATGTAATAAGAAGTGTTTTTTTTTTTTTCTTTATTGCCTTTTTAGAAGATTTCCAAGTGGCGGTAACTCTAGCCTTCACACTGTTACCAGATTCGGAGTTCCTGGGAGGTTTTTACAAAACCTTCTAATGAGACTTCCACCAAACTAATAATGAGGGCAACAGAAGTACTATTTTGAATGTATCTTCAGACTTAGGAAAAGTCAACAGTATTGAAAGGAAAGGGAAGATAGGAGATTATTCATACAAGAGTGAGTTCTGCAAGCAAACAGAGAAATAATCTCTAGTGTTTTCCCCTCTGACCATCCTGATGAATAAATTGTCTGTCTCCCAAATTAACAACACAAAAGTAGAAGAGAGAGCAAAAGATCTTCCAAGGTTTTCAAGTATAAGTTCTGTGGAGTTTTTACATTCCTAGAAGTATTTAGACTGCTGAAATTATCTGGCATGCAGAAGAGATTCAGTAAGCATTTTCCAAAGTAATGAACCATATACAGCTATCAATATACATGTAAAGATGTTTGCAAAGCCAACCAGGACACCTACCTTTATCAATTTGTGTCACCTGCACACTCTGGCCTTTAACATTTCAGTTTTCCTCCCGTACATCATCTTCCCAACCGGAACTAAACTTTATAACCTTAGACTCCATCCCCTGCATCCGGTACCCCTCTTTCAGGAATTCTTTTTTAAGAAAAATATAGCATAAACTGTTGCTTTGAGTTTAATAAAAATAAGCAGTCTTCTTTTTCTCTTTAATTTTAAGATTAAATAAAAGCACATATAGAATTCCATTGGTGCTAATATCTTAGAAACATTATTATTCAAGCATGGACTTTGTAGCTCTAATATTATGTTTCCTCTCATGGAGTTCATCCAAGATCCCATAGCAGCCTTAACCAATTCACTAGTAAATTCTAAAAGACCTAATGTTGCCTGTGCTTTACCATGTGACACCATTACCCATGCCATTTCTCCAGAGCCCCTTCCAGGGTATTGGGCTAGAAACATTATCCCATGGCTGGACTGGAAATCCTCACTGCTATCCACCCCTTCCAGGAGTCTTTGAAAAAGTGGGTAAAGAGTGAGACAGAGACTTTTAAAAATTAATTTTAACTGTTTCTATTTCCTTAGTTCTCCAAATTTTGACTTCTCTTCCACTATGGCTTCTTTCCCAGTAGGCTGTAGTTTCCCTGTCACAAAAGCCCAAGACCCAAGCTGGCTGAGAAGTCTCACAATCTTCCTCTGTAAGCAAACCTTGACCTCTGGAAAACAGAGAAGCAGACAAGCCATAACCCAAGCCCAGTCCCAAGACAAACCCAAACCCAAAGCCAAAACCAAACAGCAATGAAACCTAGACCTGTATTTCCCCAATAAATTATCAGGTTTCCTGCTTTGTTCATCATGTTGCTGTAATACAATTTTATGCTTACTGACAGTTACTTTTTAGGATTAAAAACAGTATAAATTGCAATAGTTTATACGGCTCCATATTATTGGAACTTCAATCCATGTCAAACTGACAGTTGAAAGAATGCAATCTTTTACATCTGCCTAAAAAAACTCATCTAAAATGACCTTTCTGAATAATTGATGAGGACTTTTTATCTTTGTTGCAACTTTTTAATATGTACATATCACGCTCTTGTCAGCTTTACTGTACGAGGTGACATTTGCCAGGAGACTCCAGTAGAGCCAGAATACATAAGATAGTATTAGGATATATTCTCTGTTTCACTTACTTTCAAATTAAGCCCATTGGTTGAACAGTGTCCAATATGCTGTGTAACTCTATATAGAGTTCAGTATAAATGAAAGTCAGTATGTAGAGTTCAATTTCCCTGTTCCCACAGGTTACGAGAGTACTAATCAAAGCAAATGATGATTAAAGGTCAGGATTTCTATAATCCTCCATATCTGAGGATAGTGTGCATTTACAGTCTTTTAGTGATAAAATAATTTAGCTCTGAAAAATAAATACAATTGCTAGTATGCACTGTAACCTCTCTTTATCATACTATACATAACAAAGTAGGAAATAGCAAAAGAAGTCATTTATAATCAAAATAAACTAATCCAAAATCTGTGCCTGCAAAGTCTAGATTATTGTATGCTATAAACTTACTGTGTTAATGGTATTTCTGATAAAACATATAAAAATGGAACAGAAATTAATAAGAATCATCCATAATTATATCACCCTGGCTTAACCATAGCCTAAGGAGATTTTTCAGTGATTAATAGATATAAATGTAGCAATAGATAATGATACTCTATGGTTATGCCATTCCTTCTATAGTCATATAAATAATTAAATGTGTTTTCACAAAAAAGAACTCATAATACATTCATAGTTTCATGTTCTTAAAATTATTTAGTGAAATATTTCAAATATACAAATATTCAACTTCTAACACACTGAATTTTAATATTATGCTATATTTACTGCAGTTCCATTTTTTAGAATAATATAAGATATTTGAAATACAGTTGAAGCCTCCTGGAAAAGCCCTCTAATTTTTTTACCAACTAGCAAAATAATCACAAACAAGAATGTAATGTTTGTTGTGCCCATGCATGTCTTATTGCAAGGAGGGGCAGTGCCTAGAGGTAGAAGAAGGTATGGGGGGAACAAAGATGATGGGACAAAAAAACATAATGTCGTCTTGTGTTGGAGGGTTTAAGAGTTTAGATAAATCATGCTTCATATATATTCTGCAACTTGCTATTCTTACCCAAAATTAGATGTGGAAATTTTTCTTTGCTGATACATATGTCTGTAATTCACTGGTCCTCACAGTTTAGTGGGTGTCAGAATCAGCTGGGGAAACCTAAAAAAAAAAAAAGAATACCAAGGTCAAAGCCCTCTCCCCCTGCAATCAAGCCTGGGTTTCTGAGTCTCATAGGTGCTGACCAGGTGATTCTGACACACACCAAAGTGTGAGAACCACTCTTCTAGTTTATTTGTTTGCTGTATATTGCATTTTGTTGTATAAAGATACCACAATTCATCCATTCTCTTTTTGTTGAATGTTTATTGCTATTGTTTTTTATTTTGACAAGTAATATGCCACGTGGAATGCTAAGCATTGCAATATTGCCTATTTACACTCCCACTAGGTTGACCAACTCATTCTGATTTGTTGGGGACTTTCTCTATGTTTAGCTTAGAAAAGCCTGTGTTCCATCCAGGCAACTTGATACAGCTGATCCCCTTCATGAAAATGGATACCTTTACCTACTTGGAAACATTAGTATTGTCATACTTTTCAGAATGATTATGTTTTTGTCCCTACATAGGGGCAGGTAAAGAATAACTAATACTTGTTTTAATTTGTATTTCATTGATTAAAAGTGTGACTGATTACTCTTTTGCATCTACTAGTCAGATTTCCTCCTCCTCTGTGAATTATCTATGTCCATTTTTCTAATAGGATATTTATTGTTCCATATAGATTTTTATGAGTTTTTATAAGATATTCAGCATTAAATGGTGACTAGTCATGAGTTACAAGTATGCATGCCAGTTTGTGCTTGTCTTTTACCTTTCATTTAGTTTTGACATAATCAAAATTTTCATTCTTTAATATTTATGCTTTCTTGTGGCAAATCTAAAATTCATTATGTATAACTAAAGTAGTAACTTTCACTTACAGACATGTTCTAAGTTTAAAATTTTACTTTTGACATTAGCTCTTTAGTATTCCTGGAATTATATGCAAGGTTAAGAACTAATTTTACTTTTGCCCATAAAAATAATGAATTATTCCAACACGATATATTAATCTTTTAACCATTGATTTATAATATTGTCTATGCCCCAAATCTAGTTTTTTATATATCTTTGCTTTAGTTTGTGGGGTTTTGTGTTTAGTTCATAAGTCGATGTTTTGATGTCTATTCCTTCCCACCCCAATTACATTCTCTTAATTTTTAAAGCTTTAAATTAGGCATAACATCTGGTCAAACAAGTGATTTTCAATATTCTTTCAATAGCATTCCTGTTAGTTGTAACTATTTGTGTCTTTCATTTAAAAAAGTTATAGTACACTCACTGACATGTTAAAATGTGACTTTGATTGCAATCACATTGAATTTATAGGGTAATTTGGAAAGAATTACTACCTCAACAATAGAACTTTCCCATCCGTAAGGATGGTGTATCTCAGCATTTACTCAATTCGTCTGTTACTCTTCTAATGTATTTTATTTCTCCTAGAAGTTTTACATATATTTTTACTTACTGTTACATTATGAGTCAGTTTTTCCTCTTGGAGTTTCTAATTTCTTAATACCAATATCTACAGACACTATTTTTGCATGTTACGTTTGTTTATAAAGCAAAATGTCTGAACATAAGTGTACAATCATATATTCTGAAAGTTGAGAGGATGTTTAATCTTTTCAATTAATAGAGTTATGATTTCTTTTAACTGTCTTATTATATTGCCCAGTACATTCAGTAAACATGGAAAAGAAATGGTGACAGAAGCCAAGCTTGCTGTATTTTTGACACAGTTATTTATATTTTATTTTACTTTCAATCAGAAAAAGGATAGTACTCAGAACAACAACACTTTGTATTTATTAATAGCACAAAGGCCTTTGGTTTATGGCAAATTATATTCCTAGAAAAATATGTTATTAAGAATAATTCCTTTGATTTTTTTTCTAGAAACAATGCTATATAATGAATAATATTTCATAGTTGATATTTAAAAATGTTCATCAATGATTTACTTATGTGCACCTTTCGTAGTAAGACCAGACTTGGACATCCCGCCTTTTGAGATTGTCTGAATACCTTTTAGAGCCTTAAAGTAATTGTATACACGTCTATCTCCCTAATTAAAGAATTTGCCTCTGAGGTCATTCATGGAAATGTATTTCACTGAAACTGCTTCGAAAGTTTCCCAATTAAGCAGCAGATGGTTCCTTCGATTTCATAGGCAGAGATGTCCCCTCTACTTCATATTTTCAGGCCCTAAAAATGGTGGTTCTTTGTCTGTAAATCATAAGTGAGGAGAGTATCCTGAAGACTTTGAACACTTGCATTGAAATGATGGTATTTGCCTCTGAGCTGCTGTGGTGAGCAGCTTTTGAAGCAGCCCCAGTGGTTCCCACCTCCTGTAGCCACGCAGTTCTGTGAGCTCTCCTGTTGAGCGTCAGCCAGACTCAGCAATGCGTTGCCTAGCTCCCCCAGGTCCGTGATGAACAGCAGTCGTGAGAGATTTTTGTTCTTGCTATATTCGCAATCTTAGTGAGAAAACATTTAGCCTTTCACCGTTGAGTATAATAGTAAGTATGTTTATGGTAGACACCCTTTATAAATTAGAGAAGTTCCTTCTACTCCTAGTTTGTTGAGAGTTTTTTAAATTATAAATGGTCATGGAATTTTGCCAAAAGCATTTTCTTCATATGTTGCGGTGATATGGTTTTTCTCCTATATACTGTTAACATTGTGAATGACCTTGGTCGATTTCTAAACTATGTTAAATTAACCTGTATTTCTGCAACAAATCCCACTTGATTATGATGTGTTAAATTTTTTATACATGGGCAGATTCACTTTACAATTTTTTATAGGGATTTTGGACTTATGCTCATGGGGGAGATTGGCTTGTAATTTGCTTTTCTTATAAGAACTCATTCTGGTTTTGTGAGTATAATGTGCATGTCATGAAATTGCCTGGGAATATCATGGAGTTTTGTGGCTTGATATCATTTCTTCCTTAAATATTTGATAAAATTCTCTATTAAAGACACCTTGACTTTTTTATTTTTGTTTTATCAAACATGCAATTATACATGTATTATAATTAAGAGATGATTCAATTTCTTTGTTCATTTTTTCCAGATTGCTCATGCCCTCAACTTGAGTTTGCTTTTATTTATGTTAAATATCTCTTTGATGTTCTTTTTATTTTTAAATTTCTGTGAGTAGAAAACCTGCTTTGCGTGTATATGCTTGAAAATATCTTTATTTTGCACTCTCTTGCAAGGCCAGCTGCTGATGTTGAGGCCGTGTTGATAAATTCCATGAGCATATTGGTTCCTTTATTTTATCCTTATCTCTGGAGTCAGGAAACTCCTATCACAGACCATGACTTGAAGCAAATTGAGCAATTTTCTTTCTTCATTACCCTGTAGGACCTAAACCATCCAGTACTGCAAAGTTGCAGACACAGGGAACAGAATGTCTATAGGGTTGTTTTTTTTCTTGTTTGTTTTTATTAAGTGTCTGGTTAAAAATATATATATACTTTACTTGAGTTTAAGTACAGTTAGATTATTTTGTTTTCCTCATTTCATGTCATTCATTGTGTTGCTCGGTGTGGTTCAGAGGGCCTGTGTTTGTGCTCTGTTTACCATCGTAACCCAGAAGTGGATCATATTTTAATAGTGCATTGAAAAAACTCTTTATCTGCATGTCTTTTGTTCCAGTTGCATCTAGGTATCACTATTAAAAAGGTTGTGACTTTTATTATAAACCAATTCATAATTGTTACTGAGTGCTTACTGTATACCAACCACTATTCCGAGTATCTTACATGCATTAACTCATTTAATTCTAGCAAAGACCATGTGAAGTAGCTACTGTTGTGAAAAGGGGAAAAGCTCGAGTACACAGAGATTAGGTCATTTTCTGCATGGCCAGGTAGGATAAGACACTTAGCCAGTGTTCAAACCTAAGTTGTTGGACTGTATCACTTAGATGTTTGCTGAGTGAGTAACCAACAGATGAACATCCCAGATGACATCTGTACCCCCAGCCCGTCTTTCAGACATGCCTCACCCTGTCCTGTGGCTCTAGTGTCCTGGGTTCTCAAGATCAAGGGCATACTTTATTTGTCTCAGTATCCCAGCTATTAGCACTGGGTGACTGCAAATGGTTATCTTGGGTCAGTCAGACCTAAGTGGATTGCATTCTGAGGATTCACTCTCTTTGATATTGGTTGAATGAAGACGATCCCTTTCCCTGTTTTCTCAGAAGACCTATTCATACAGACAAAACATTCTGTTAAGATATATATTTTGAAAAGAAGGGCCTCTGGAGATACTGTGAGGGGACACTTGTTTTCTGTCAGCATTTTATGAAGTATTAGGGAGAGATGCTTTGGGGGTACAATAATTGAAAAACTTTCATTGACATCAGTCTCCTTTTCAACAGCTGTGTATGAAAATGAAATATGTTACTATTTCTCCCCAGATTGGCCATCTCTCAGCATGAACTCCATATAATTATATACCTAAGATTCTAGATAGAAGAAAAAAAGGCATTTGTGACTCAAAACACTTTGTCTCAAAATCTAGTAACATTCCAGTGGCTTAAAATGTAAAATAAAAAAGGAGAAATAAATAAAAATATCACGTCCTCATCACTGTCACCTAGAATGTTCAAAATAAGTTCCTCCCAATTGGAAATAAGGTCTCAGAAATTACTAAGGGACAGCAGGACAAACCTGTGGCCAGTGGATGTAGGATACACATCTGTGGGAAGCTCTGTCAACATCAATTTAATACTTTTTTTAAAGGAAGGAAAGGATGCTTGCTAGAACAGAGCAATTAGTGGCCACTTTTCGTGTTTCCCTGCAGAGAAGGCAGCCTTGTCAACTGCCTGATTACTATAGGAATAGGCGGCCTGATGGTCAGCACTTGTCTCCTGGGTTGCTTTTGTCTACAAATTGAGATGTTGTCCTGCCTTATGTGATGCAGCCCCGAGGATGCCTTGGGTTCTGAACTCTGATGCTGGCTAATCAGCATGGAGACAAACTCTGGGTGCTTGGAGAGGACTTTCTAGTCCCTGAGAAAAGCTGTGCAGAGGAGGAAAACTGGGTTAAAAAGGACTGAATATTTGGACAGTGAATGTGAAATCACCACATTGTCAGGTAGGCTGTGGCATGAATGAAAATGATACTTCTCATTGTCACTGATCCCAGCTTAGCCCAGGGAATTGCACAGTTCCATTCTCTCAAGTATGTTCTGAAGGAGTCTCAGGCTCAAATCAGTTGGCTGTTTGTCTCTGAGTCAGTTGAAATGTTGACAAAAAGAGCTATGGAAAGTCACACACATTTCTTGTGCCCTGTAATGCTGCCAGGCACAGGAGACGCTGGCAGAATCCCTTATGCTGGACCCGGGGGGAAACCTGGCCTCATCCATCACTAGAGAGACTTATTCTTCACAGTCAGTCTGCAAGTAGAGCAAGTTACAACCTATGAAAAGGTCCACTCCTGAAATATTTTCATAAATGGTCATTACAAAGCCCCTAACATAACTTCTAACACAATTAACAAAAACTTATGAGATACCACATGTAAAAAAAGGCCCTAATTTACAAACCTTCACTAGTGAGGCATAGTAGGTGAAAAGCTTAGATTCACAGAGCCTTAGACGTGTCACACAGTGAAGTACATATTGATTTAAAGACCAAAAGTAGCAAAAAGTGGCTGGTGTAAAATTGTCATCCATGATATTTGCGTGACCTAGGTAATAGAAACTTAACAAAAACAAATGTGTAGAAACATTTACTCAAAACAAACCATCCTCCTGTAGATATGAGTGATGTGTTCAGATATTTGCTTGAAACCAAACCTCAACTTCTGAATAATATTGTGGCATTTGTTCTCCAAAGCATTACAAAATTGAAAAAGTATCCCCGTGGATACCAGATAGTGAGTTCTTTAGAGTTATGCGCTGTGCTTATTCTTTCTTACATGGTCAACACGTGAGATCCTCTGACGATGCTGAGTGAACTGTACTGATAATTATGATGGTGCTAATAGTGCTTTATCACACACACACACACTCACACTTTCAGAAAAGATTTCAATCTGTGTTATCTAACCCAAAAGATTCAGATACTATTTAGATGACAGCATCAAAATATTAACATTAGGGTTCCTGAACCTGGAACCCACGTGATCTCCCTATTTTAATTATTCATAACCTAATGCAAACTCTAGCCTTCTATAATTTTTATTTTGTTCTAGTTTGTCAAGTTTCTTCTATTTAGCATGGAGCTCAGAAGTAGTTTTAAAACTACTGATTTTAAAGCTTTTTATTATAGCATTTGAAAGTAACATACCATTTTCCTTTTACTTGGGAGGAAATGTACATTCTCATGATGAGTAAAATACGTCGGAAACTTCTCAAATAATTTACTCATGGTCAAGAATAAGCAGGAATGATTAGAACTTCAAATCAGAAAACCTCAGAGAGCCAGAAGCTTTCAAAATGTGCGACTTTAATAACCGATTTTTCTCAGTCATTGCTGTATAATAATCACCACTGATACACTCTCTCGTTTCTTCCAAAGCGTGTATAATTGGGCAAATCATCTAAACCCCCACAAGGAGGCAATTATTCAACTGCATTGATGCAGAATCACTGGGTCCAATATTTCATTAGAATATGCTATAATCCCTTGTTCTTGTCTTAACCTTCTCTGCAAAAATCCAATTTATCCAACACTGACACAGCAGACACAGTGTCCTGTTCGTTATGCAAATAGTGGCTGAGCAGGGGCCGGAGCTCCCAGCCACGCTTCTATCTCCTGTCCCATGTGCAGGGCTCTTATCCAGATCTTTATACAGAGCCTGTGAGTTCTAATAACTATTCAGCTGACATATATAAGCTCCCTTTGTGCTCCCTTTTGAAAACGTGCTTATCTTCCTCTTATACAGGAAAGAGAGGGAGACATTGACAAAGAGATGGAGTGGCCCCTGCCAACACCGGAGGAATAGCTGGAAAGGGGAGAAGGAGGACACCTCGGTGGCAGGGAGATGATAAGAAAATCATAAAGTTGCCAAGAGGAGGATGTTGCTGCCTCCTCTCCATGTTTGTAGCTCAGCTATCCTTTCCTTTGACCCTGTCCTCCCATTATATTGGGAAGAGCACAACTTCAGGTCACTCCCACCTGGGCTCAGATGCCATATCTGCCATCGACTATCATACATCCTTGACAACTCATGAAAGATGAGGACAGTGTGTGCTGGAAGTCTGGGCCAGCATGTACAATGTTAGGCACAGAGGTGAAGCCCTGTAGACCATCTAATCTGATAGACAGGCCCCCTGAAAAGCAGTGAATATTTTTTCATTGGCATCTGTTTCTAAAGGGATATGATGTGAGAGGCATGATGGGAAAAAGAAAAGATTTGACAGAAATATGATTGTTGCAAAGGATAATATCCCTCTGAAAAATCATATATCTTTGATCCTAAGTCATTATTTCAATTTGCTTTTTCCCAGCATGCCAGCTTGTGATTCAAAGTCAATGAAAGGTTTTATAACATTAATTAAAAATTACTGCTTTACATCTTTACTCAGTATTCATGTAACCTGAGAAGCAACATTAGGGGGCCATTGATAAACTATTCTCCCATTTCCTTAATAATAACAGTAAGAATGAAGACTATAATATACTTTTAATGAGTGCATACTCTATGACCTGTGTTGTTTGGTATATATTAAGTATTTCATTGAATCCTCACAACAGACCTGTGATCTAATGGCTACTTTCATCTTCACTTTAGCAAAAGCAGGAATGAAGCTTACAGACATGAAATAACTTGGCCAAGGGCGAGTGGTTATTAGTAATTGTCTGGGAGAAGAGTCAAACTCAGACACTCTAAACCTATCTTAAGCAACCTTTGATTCCAAATGGTCTATTAGCTGCTTTTCTCTCTCTCTGATGGCCAGCCCTGTCTGATCTTGCTCTTTGCTCCACTGAGCCAAACCATTGCTGTAAAGCCAACCACTATCATTCAGAAAGCAGTGAGAGAGCCCTCAACTTGCTTCTAGCTACACCTAACAGCCTCACTGGCTGCTTGCAGAACAGCGATTCCCCATGTTGGTTGCAGAGTAGAATCACCCAGAGAGCTTCAATACTGGTGTTTAGGCCCCACACACTGATCTTGCTTTAATTGGTCTAGCCTGAGCTTGAGTTGTAAAATCGCTTCAGGTGATACTGTTGTGAAAGCCGTGTTTGGGAAGTATTGTTCTCCAGGTTTGGGCCTCACACATGCTCCTCTCTGACTCCTTGACCTAGCAGAAATCTTGCGGATCTGGTCTGGAATTGGACATAGGTGGCATTTGAGCTGCGTAAGAAATCTTGTTTTGGAAAGGATTAAAAAAAATGATGATGATAATAATGAGATGATGACGATGATGATAACCAGTTACCATTTATTGAATATTGCTCAATGCTGCTAGGCTACATATATTTACATATATTATTATCTAGGCTATATTACCTTTTAAAGAAATAATGAAAGGCAAAGAAATCGAAATTATTTGACCCAAATTCAAACCCAGCATGCCACCTATTGTGGGTGACTTTAAACCTCTGCTTTTAATTGCATGATTCAGGCAGTGAAAGAGGGAAGGCTGCATGAGTGTGGAGGCTGACAAGAAATGCTGCATGACCGAGGGGCAGTGTCACGCAGGGGCTTATTGCAGCCCCATGAACCAGGGGGTTGCAGAGCTCTACTTTGGAGCGAAGCCAGTTACAAACAAAGAAATTTGCTCTTGGGTGCTACAAGCCAAATATGTAAGTGCTGGCAGGAGAGTTATTACCAGGAGAAAAGCCAAAATATTAGCCATGGGAGAGAAATCGGATATTAAGTGGTGTGAACACAGCACAGTCAAAAGAGGCCATCTCTACTTCCTTCTTTCTCTCCTCCCTTCACTGAACTCAGCTGAGGACATGACTGAGCATTCACCACATGCCCAAAGAGTTCAGTTACATTCTATTCAGTTTTCCCCATTTTCATCATTAAATTCTTGATCTTTGCCAGCAAGAAGTGGAGCTATAAGCCCTACTAGCTTGCTCAGTTGGTTAGAGCATTATTCCTATATACCAACGTTGCAGGTTCAATCCCTAGTCAGAGTACATTTAAGAGTCAGCCAATTAGTGTATGAGTAAGTAGAACAACAAATCAATGTTTTTGATCTCTCTCTCCCCCTCTTCCCCCCACCATACAAATGCCCTCTCTCTCTCTTTCTCAAATCGATTTTTTTAAAAAAGAAGAAAAAATTGGGCTACAGAAATGTCAGTAAAGGTCTCTTTCATAATTTTCTTTTTTTTTATTTTTTTAAAGATTTTATTTATTTATTTTTAGAGAGGGAAGGGAGGGAGAGAGAGAGAGAGAGACATCAGTGTGCGGTTGCTGGGGGACATGGCCTGCAACCCAGGCATGTGCCCTGACTGAGAATCGAACCTGCGATGCCTGGTTCGCAGCCCGCGCTCAATCCACTGAGCTACACCAGCCAGGGCCTCATAATTTTCTTTATATATTTTTTAAAAAATTGAATTGACTACTAACTATATTTATATGCTAAATAATGACAATACTGATGCAGTTAGTACATAAAATGTACACTGACAATTTTAAGGTTCACATATTCAGATTTTTGACTAAAGAGTGTTTCATCTTTGGATTTACAATAAATTATGAGAATTTTTTAACCCAAAGAAGGGTCTCTATTGGCCCTGAACAAAGGACGACAAATGATGTTTTTTTAACCTGGTAGAAGGTCGTGCATAAAATGTCGCAGAGTTTTTATCACTGATTGTGCCCTGGAAGAAACAGCGACTCAGACTCTTTTTGGAGATTACAGACTGGGGACTAGAGCGGTTTAATGACTTGTACAAGGTAGCACAGCTAGGAAGTGGCAGATCAACAGCTAGAACCCAGGTCTCTTGATTCACATTCTAGAGGATAGGCACTCCCCATATGCTAAACTATCAGAGAGTTACCCCAATTCAGGGAGCCAAATCCTATTGCCATCTTTACTTCACAGATAGAACTCTAAGGCTCAAAAATTGAGTAAATTATTCAAAGTGATGGGGATGGGATAGGAAACAGGCCCCCTTTTCACTCCAAAAGACATTCACTTATGCAAAACAGATTTATTGAGTGTCTCCTGTATTCTCTGAAAAATTGGAAATGAAAGATGAGGCAGTTCCTGAAGATGTTCAATAATACCCCCACTGGTTATAATTTATAGACCCAGACAGGCATGAATAAATAAAGTATTACCTTATTTTATTCATCTTGACCAATTAATTCCATAAATAGACATTGATTTAAGTCTACTAACCTGAAAGTCTCCTCAGTTCGACAATTTGTTGGACTAGCATTATGTCACCAACACACAAGCAAGCTGCTTCATATCTGAGCCTCCTTTTCCTCACAAATAAACTTTCGGTGAGTGCCTTTCTGAGATATACAGAGATTTAGCCTTCCCGGAAGGTACCACAAGTATGTAGTAAGGGGTGGGCCCAGTAATTTGGAATCTTGGGCTACCTGTATGGTTTTGAGCACATTTTTGCATTGGGTAGTGAAATTCAGTGAAATACAATTTTTTGTTTAAAAATTTATATATATATATATATATATATATATATATATATATTACAAAGTTTGCTATTATAAAAACTGTTTGAAAGCCATGTGAATTTACTGTAGGATTATCTGGGTCCTATATGACTCCAGCGCCATCCTTTAAGCTGCACGTCCTGTCTGCCATACCGAGTACAGTACTCGTCATCTTTGACCTGGACCAGTCCCCGTTCTCCCTCATACACACTGTTCTTTGTTCCTGGAAACTATGCTGGGATAACATTAGCTTTTATAAAGCTCTTTTGGAAGAATAACTAGCATTATATTTAAGGTCTATGACCTGAGGTTTTGATATACAAATAAATATAGTTACAACTTTCTTTTTGTTTTGTGACGAGCATGCCTAAGATCTACCCTCTTAGCAAATTCAAAGTATACAAGACATTATTATTAATAAATATTAACATAGAGGTAGATGCTATCTGTATCTTCAAAGGCTATTTACTATACAATATCCTTGAAACATCATCTAGAAAAGGGTGATTAATGATGATACAGATGTTGAGAAACCCAAGAGACCCATGGGAAACTTTTCAAACCGGTTTTTACAAGAGACCAACCATGCTATGTGTTACATCTCCAGAACATGCTCATCTTGAATGAGTGAAACTGCGTGCACTGTGACCAACATCTCTCCATCTTCCCTCCAACTGGCTCCAGGTCATTCCCACTCTACTACCTGCTTCACTGAGCCTGACTGTTTCAGACTCCGTATAAAGCTGTGCTTCAGCACGCCTGCAGTCCACCTCTGATGACGAAATAGTAGTGGAAAGAAAACTTCCTTGGAATCAGCTTAGATCTGACATGGACTAATTTTATCCCATACTAGTTGTGACTATATGTACAAGTCATCTGAACTCTTGTAGCTGCAGGTTCCTTACCTGTAAGATCAGGATAGTACAGATGGAAGAGAGAAATTGGGAGCAACAGATATTAAGTTCTGGGTTTCTTTTTGGCATAATAGAAATGTTCTAGATTTAGGCAGTTGTGGCATTTGGGTAACATAGTGGATATATCAACAACCACCGAATTGTACACTGTAAACTAGTTAATTTTTTTATTATATTTCAATAACAAAAATATTTTTAAACAGAGGGGGAAGAGAGAAAGAGCCAGTTAGGGAGAGCCTTTTTTGTTGCTAATGGGGCATGGATTGGGGTTGGCAGACAAGGGTTCGAACCCCAGCTCTCTCTTTTACCGTTAGCACAAAATGCATTACCTCTCTGCCTCATTCTCCATGTGTTTCGGATTCCACATGACAACCACTCAAAGCCCCACATGTGAGAATGCCGTAGTGGCTAACCCAGAGTTGATATTCATTCACCAGAAAATATAAATATGGTAATCCTTTCTTCATAAAATAAATTAATTAATGACTTTTTAAAAACCTAAAATATGCCACTGTGTGCTTACAAATACCTAACTGGGGTACAGTGAGTCTGTTATGGTTATTGTTGAACTATTTCTCCTAATAACTTGTAAATAAATACACTTAAAATACCTATTTTTTGTTTATGTTCCTACATGTAATTGCAAGTGTACTTCCTCATTCACAGTTCTACAGTGAAAAAAAATACTCTGTTGAGGATTTACAGGCAAATAACTGTTTAATGTGTTTTAGTGAGGAGCCATTGGGTAATTAAATCATCCTGAGAATATGTTTCTAATGGCTTCTGTGTCTCTGGCCCCTGCTCATTTTAAGAAGTGGTATATCATTTTGTAATCAACATGGTGATAGCAGAAAGCTTTGTTTTACAAAATCAGTTTTCATTATCTTTCCTTAAAACAATGAAATTGTCTCACAGATAAGACTAAGATAACAAAGATGGAATGTGTTTCCTGCAGGTTAAGGAGTACAGGAAGGCAACAACAGAAAGGAGTATTGAGCATTAGATGTGGGCTATTTTCAGAAAGAGTACCCGGAGACACTAAGACTTCACCCTCAAGCTTAAATGCAGTTAAGCCAGCTTTACCCACTTCCACTCTCGGTGAAGTACCTTTATACATACAGGGTCTGGCACAAATAAGGACCCTGTAGTTGTGGAAATTCTAAATAGAGCTTAGCTAAATGATGTTTTAAAAATATTTTGATCTGGCTGGTGTAGCTCAGTGGATTGAGTGTAGACTGCAAACCAAAAGATCACGAGTTTAATTCCCAGTCAGCGCACATGCCTGGGTTGCAGGCCAGGTCCCCAGTGGGGGCCACATGAGAGGCAACCACACATTGATGTTTTTCTCCCTCTCTTTCTCCCTCCCTCCCCTCTCTCTAAAAATAAATAAATAGAATCTTTAAAAATTTATAAAAAATAATATATTCTCTACCCCAGTCAGGTTATGCTTGGGGTATTCTCCATTGCATGTTTCCCTTCTCTCTAAAAATAAATAAATAAAATCTTAAAAAAAAAGAAAGAAAAACCTTAAAATAATAACAAATATCTTGACATTATTTGAGGTCATTATAAATAGTAGTTATTTTTAGAAGCTTCCCCTCTAACAGCAGAAAGAAGAGCAAGGCAGGGGTGAGGGAGAAACAGAGGTGAGAACCTGGCATGGCTGGTTAGCAAGGGTGGAGAAGGATCAGCATGTGTGAGAGATGTTGTAAGGGGAAAATAATTAAAAACTTGAAAAGGTAGAGAATATGTTTCCATTCTTTTGTCCTCTGTCTGTTCCCATTCAGGTCCCATTTTTCAAGACCCTCCTTTGTGCTCATCTTCTGTTCTTTCCCTGTTAGGTGTTCTCTCCTCAGTGCCCACGTTACCACCTTGCTTCTCTGTGTATCATTTTTCAGCATCCATCTCCTCTTTCTGTACCATAATTATTGCCTCAAGCCAATTTCCCAAATTGGATCCAGGGGCCCAGTTTCTCAACATCTCACTAGGGAGTGTCCAGGTAGGGGCCCAAGGCGGAGGCAGGCAGGAGTGAGGGCGTGGCCAGGAGGAGCTCCAGACACGCCTCAGCTCACTGCTTCTTCTCAATGCTTCTTGGATACAAGCGGCCCTCAGGGCTGTAAGAAAGGTCCTTGGAGGCAGAGATACTGCTGCAGTAATAAATGCTCTCTGGCCCTTGGAGTTTCCATGTCTCATGTAATAAATGCTGACCCTGACATGGTTCCAAACATTCTGAGCTGAGTGAGCACCATGTTAAAGGAAAACACACAAGCATTTGCATGGGCAAAGTCATTGCGGCCTCGAGATGCCTGCCCCCAACTGGGTGTCAACACTTATTTTCTTTGATGGTGTTCCAAGGCCCTATTACCCAGGGCACATTATAAAAGTCTGAACATGAGGTCATTTAAGTCCTTCAAGGTATTATTTAAAATTTTAGTCAATTTATATTTACTTTTAAAAATGAGTTTCTTTATTGCCAGTAGAAATGATTTCGCAGTTGTGGTACTGGGTGTGTTTGCTAGGACTGCCCTAACAAAGTACCCCAGAGTGAGAAGCTTGAGCAGCAGAAATTTACTTCCACACAGTTCTGGAGGCTAGAAGTCCAGAATCAAGGTATCAGCAGGGCTGGTTCTGTTGAGGGCCGCAAGGAAAGGTTCTGCTAGCACCACAGGTGCTACCTTACAACTGAGTTTTTGTCCCTCTCTCTCTGACCCTGAACTCTGTAAAATGTAGTTCTTAGTGTTTTCTTGTAAATGATGCTTAACTGCCTTCTTTTTCATATGTGTGACGTAATATAGAATATCATATGTATTATATATAATATTATATCATATGCATATGATTCACAGGTAAGTTTAAGAAAAGCATTTCTTAACCCTTTATGAATATGTGTAAGTTTGTGATAAATTTGAAGTCTGTCTCCTTGTCTCTTTCCAAATAACATAGTCAAGCATTTAATGAAGGAATTTAGTAATGCAGTGGGTAACCAAATACATTATAAAGACAGTGAAAGCTGTAGTTCGTGGACCCTGTGAGTTGTGTGTGTGGAAATTATCAGTGTTAATAGCTAAGTGAGTTGTGTTTCCTACATAGGATAGAAGTAAAAGAAAACTACAAAATTACAAGAAAAATAAGGATGAGTCTTAAGTGTGGCATATTTTTAGGGTTTCCTGACCCCAATTACAATGCACCCTGCTAAACTACTTGTACTGTCCCTGACATTGCCCAGGAACCCTTACATGCTGCTGGTGCAGGTGCAAATTAGGATCACTCCTTGTGATAGTACCTGTGTAACAGGTTTTAAAAGTCATTTAAAATTCTGAAATATTTTAATCATTGGTCCCAATTCCCATGTGTGTCTTACCAATATGGAAAATATGTATGTTGAATGGTGTGTGCATAAAGATATACACTTCTGTTTTACATATGTAACCTAAAAAGCCTAAAATGAGAGAAAAGTGAATATCTGATACATACATTGAGAGGTCATATAATATTGGAATAATTATATAGTTCACAATCAAAAGATTATATTTATGCCATCAAAATAGAACTGTGAAACTTTAGTAAGAGGGGCACCCAACAGTGTCCAACAGATGGGGGGAGCAGACCATGCAGGTCTTTCTTTTTCCAGCACATATTCTGGCTCAGTCTCCTTATGCAACACAGTAGAATAAAGCTGCTGCATAAAACCAGAAGAACATTTGTGTTAGCAAAGGCATCCTTGGGAATCATTTGTTCCTTTTCTACATGATGTCAGCATTGTTGGGTAACATGCTCTGGAGAGATGTCAAATCCTAGTATTCCATGTGGAAAAATTTTTCATAAAAATAAATTGCTGTGTGTTGGAAGAGACTTCATCTCCATTTATCTCTTCATATCTCTGAAGTGCAATATGTAACATGTCCTGCATGGATTGCCACAGTCATTATACATTTTTCATTGAATACAAGAGTAAATGGATGCTTCTAGCAAGTTCTGTGTTACTCGGACGGGGGAGGGATTTCTTTAACTTATTTGTCACAGAGCAGGTTATTGCCACCCCAAGGCTTCTGATTTGTTTCCCTTCCTCTCACCTGTATATATTAATATTAGCTTTTTGAGTAGAAACCCTTTTCTCTGTATTTAAAATGAGAAGTTCTTAAGGTGACATCTTTGCAACTCAAATTAATAATGTTAGGATAATCAGGATTAGATGGTTACATGAAAAAATTAAACCAAGAGAAAAAAGAATTTGTTTTGCTTCAGTAATAAGCACATTCTAGTTATAAAATATAAGTGAGATTTTCTTTTTTAGGAAATTCTCTATTTGTGCACCTAGAGATTTCTGTACTTGGCTCCAGCCCTCCCTAGCCACAGTCCACAGGCAGGCCTGGTGGCCCAGATGTCATGCAGGAGACTCTCCTCTCTGCACCCCAGGGAATCCTGAAACGGCACTGTCCTCAGCTCCAGCCCCTCCAGCCACAGTCAAGGGGCAGTCTAGTTTGAGCATGGTCCCAGCAGAAGACATGTTCATCCACGCCTCCAGAGTCAGATCTGAAGACTTCGATCCTGCCTGCAGACCATGAATACCCCTGAGACTTGATTTCAGTCCCTCTCAGACATGGTCCAGGGTCATTTCTGCCCACTCAGGGGCTCTTCCAGTGACCTGGCGGTAGTCCTCCAAAGGACCTGGAAGGAGCCACATTGATCTGTGGATCTGGTAATAAGCTCACTGTCAAAGGACCCAACAGTAGATCCTGAAATGGATCCCTGTCTCAGAGCCATCCTTTGTGCGAGCTCAAAGACAAGTCCTTTGAAACCTACCAGTTAGAGGAACAAAAAGAAAAAAATATTTAAAAAAAGGCAAAGCAGACCTATGTGAATTATGTGATGATATTAAGTAAATGAACCTTTCCATCATGGAAGTACCATAGGAGGAGAGAGAAAAGAGCAGAAAGCTTAGCTGGGGAAATAGCAGCTAAGCATTTATCAAAGGGATATGGGCATCTAGGTGAAGGAACTTCAAAGGACCCTAATCAAGATCAACCCAAAGAACCTTGCTCCGAGAAACATTTGTAATCAAAGTGTTAACCATCAAGACCAAGAGAGAGTTTTGAAAGCCGCAAGAGAAAAATGCCTCATCACATGCAGAAACTTTGCAGGCCAGAAGGGAGTAGAATAATAAAAAGACAGCAATACAATAATAGTTGGAGACTTCAATACTTCACTCAGAACATGACAGAGATCATCCAGGCAGAAAATCAATAAGGAAACACTGGACCTGAACAACACTATTGACCAAAAAGACATAGCACACATAAATAACATTCCATCCAGCAGCACCAGAAAACACATTTTTCCCAGGTGAACATGGAACATTCTCCAGGATATATCATACGTTGGTCCACAAAGCAAACCTTAAAAAATTTAAGAGGATTAAAATCATATGAAATATTTATTCTAAACATAATGGCTTGAAGCTACAAATCAATAACAGGAGCAATACTGACAAAGTCAAAAATATGTAGAAATTAAACAGCATACTCCAGAACAACCAGTGGTCAAAGAAGAAATCCAAAGGGAAATCAGAAAGTATTCTGAGACAAAAGAAAATAAAAAACACAACACACTAAAGTTTTTGGAATGCAGCAAATATACTTCTTAGAGGGAAGCATATAGAGACAAATGCCTACATTAAGGAAAAAGAAAGATCTAAAATAAGAAAACCAGCTTTGTACCTCATGGAACTGGGAAAAGGAAGAACAAATTAAGCCCAAAGTTAGCAAAAGGAAGGAAATAATAAATGATGAGAACACATATAAATTATATAGATGTGAGAAAGACAATAGAAAAACATAAAACTAAAAGTTTGTTTTTTGAATATAATAAAAAATTGGCAAAGCTTTAGCTAGACCAGAAAAAAGAGAGATGACTCAAATAATTAAAGTTAAAGTTGTAGGTGTCACATTTCCTGAGTTCAAACCATGCTACAAAGCTATAGTATTCAAAACTGTATGGTAATAGTTTAAAAATGGACACATGGACCAATGGAATAGAAGTTTGAACTCCAAAGTAAGCCCATGCATATATGGTCAGCTAACCTGTGACTTTCAAGTCAGCCTTGATGTACAGAAGAACATGTCCATTTACACTGCTTTGTGAGGCTGAGCTTTGGATGATATAACCACAAATTGTTTTTTATCTTTTGTAAAGTTGGCCACCCTGTCCTTCCTCTCTCCTTTCTCCCCTCCTCCCCCTGCACCCACTCTCAATTAGCCTGAAGAGATGTGGTGGATAAAGTTAGATGAATTTTAAAAGGACTCAGAATAATTTTACTATTATACACATGCACATATAAATATAACTATTTATATATAGCAAAGGATATACAAACTATGAACAAGAGGTAGGAACTTTGCAGAAGGGGGGTCATGCTATCTATTTTGGAAGATGTTTTGCACAGGGAAGCTTTGGCTAATTGCATCACCTGAGAAGAGCCTTTAGTTAAAAAAGAAATTAAAGGCTTTTCAGGTAGCTGGGAGCATGTGAGCATAGTATAGTAATCAAGCTCATGGGTTTTGGAGCTCTAAGGAACCTGGTTCTGCTATTATCAGAAAATTTATATGGTATCTCTGTATTTTTATCTGAAAATGTGAGTAAAAGAATTTAACTAACAACCTGATGGATACTCATTTACCTGGAAAGCTCAGCTTAAACATCATTTGCCCAATTATTCTTTGACCAAGCATAGCTTGCTTAGGGTGTTCCGTTTTGTGTTTTCTATAAATACATGTCATGAAATTTTGCACACTTGCAATTATGAATTTATTGTCTCTCCTTCTGACAAGATAATGAACCTTTATGTAGGAAGTTTCATGTCTGTCTTCCTATAGGATGCTGGTCCCTAGCTTAGTGCCTGGTACTTGAATCATTGGTTGCTGACTGGTTATTCTTAGAGACCATTTGGTAGGCATGCCACATATCAGAAAGGAAAAATAACTCCCTTTTAGGCAATTCTGGCCTGAAGTCCAGGATAAATCAGGCTGAAATATGAATCCATATATGAGTTTTTTTAGTGTAAGAGCAATAAAGCATCATGTTATGGAAATTTCTAAGTAACACCAAATGGTAGCAAAAGAAAGTCAAGTGAGGGATTGTTTAGGAACTGTGAAAAAAGATCCTCAACTACTTTCTCCAACAGCCCCAGAGAATTAAAAATAGCAAATCAATGTGTGGTACCATTGGAAGAAACATGCCTCCCCATGAAGATAAATACGCCACAAGTCACACGGACTCTAACTGGGTGCCAGTGTGTGAGGACCATGTTTAACATGCCTGGAGCTAGTAAGAAAAAAAGAGAGAGAAGAAATGCAATGTGTGTCTTTTTCAGGTATGCTTGATGGTGTATAGCAGGGCGGTAGTCATATTTGTCTAAATGTGTCAGAGACCAGCACTCGGTGACTTTTTCTGTTGGAGCCAATTCATTACTACTTCCCTGGATGTAATGCAATAGGAAATCATTGCACAGTTGGCATTAGAAATGGTTTAAGGTTTTGAGAGACTAGTATATGGTGAGATAATATAGCCATTATATATGTGCTGAGAAAAAATTAAGGTGCATAGCTATGTAATATCTGAGGGGTACAAATACTAAGAAATAAAAATAATTCTTGAGATGCTGAAGAGGATGTGATGAAGAGCAATGAGATAAAATTGAGGCTGGAGATGTGTTTGCCTGGGGACAGGTTTCAGCAGCTGCCTTTCTGGGTGTATCGGTTTCCTAGGGCCAGTGTCACAATGTGAACTGGACTGGACAGCTTCAAACAGCACAAATGCACTGTCTCATGGTTGTGGCATCTAGAAGTCCAGAGCCAAGGTGTGGGCAATTACACTCCCTAGGACAAAGCTCTAAAGTAGAATCTGTCCTTTTCACTCACCTTCTGATGACTCCAGCAATCCTTGGAATTCCTTACCTTGAAGTGGCGTCTTTTCATCCTTAGCATCTATCTTGACATGATAGTCTTTCTGTGTCTTCATGTCATCTTTTTATGAGGACTCTGATCACATTGGATTAAGGGCCCACCCCACTGCAGGATAACCCCATCGAAACTACGTCTGCAATGACCCAATTTCCAAATCAGGTCACATTCTGTGGTCTAGGGGATGAGAACTTTTAATATCTTTTTGATGGACACCATTCAACCCTTAAAATTGAGTATTGAATGTAAGAAGAAAGAAACTGGTATTTATTATCTTTTTAGAACCAGGTCAACCTGTTCTACACAATCCTTTCAGGAAATCCTGTGAGAATATACCCATGGGAAGAAAAAATACATAGCTTGTAGTAACTAAGCCAAAGTCAGCCAAAGAAGTGGAAGAACTAGAATTTCAACTCTGATTTGTCCCTCTTCTTGACCTTTTCTCATACTCTCTCTGGCAAAGAGGGCTTCCCCATGGTATACTGTGTGCTTTTCCATTTAGATATCCTATTTTGTTGATACAAGTTAATAAGAAAATGTTTTTGTTTTTATAGCCACTTAAAAACATATCTGACAAGTAGTGATGCAGAAGCATGTTTTTGCTGTTTTATTTGGAAGTGGATGGCAGGTCTTGTAGCAAAGTCTTCTGGGGCTCAAGCGGCCCATGACATGCGGGCATTCATCATGGACCCTGTCTTTCATGCTGCTCACATCGAGTGAAGTCTGAATCTCTTGTAGGTGTTGCTGTGTCAAACTACATTGTTTCATCTATTTATTTGTATATATATTACATACATATGTATTGAGTTATTTCTAGTATAGTCTTTGGCACTGGTGCTAAAACAGCACAGAAAAAGGATGAGCCCATTGAAGTCTGCACTCTAGTTGAAAAGTCAAAGAATAAGCAATGATCACACGAATCAGCATGATGACTCAATGATACCATGATAACAGGAAGAGGAAGTTGGGGTGATGTAATAAGAATGCCTGAGCACTGCCATACCTAGAGTGGTCAAGAAAGCTTACTCTAAGGAAGTGGTCTTTTAACTGATGTCAGAGTGATAGGGAGGAGTCAGCCACAAAGGGGAAACACTTTCCAGGAGAAAGACAAGCCAAGTGGGAAAGCTTGGAGCTGTATATGTGCAAAAGAGATGAAAGATGAGTCAAAGGTGATACTCAGCACAATTCTTTGGAATAGTTTTTTCTTTATTTGTATTTTAGACACTTGGCCCCCATGCCAGTATGAAGGAGAGACTGAATGAATTGGAATAGTCCTGGGGTGGGGTCTGCACGTGAGCTGTTGGAAGTAGACAGAGTTGAACTGTCAAGGCATCAAAACTGGACTGGGAGCAGCCAGGACTCATAGAGAGATCATGGTTAGTATGGCTGATGTGCGGGTGGGTCTGAGTTATAAAAATCTGCCAATGCCAGATTCAGGCTGCTCCCATTTTGAGACCCGTTTCCAACTTGAGTTTATCAGCCTAAGTTATGGAGAGTTAGTATAGGGCATGGGAAAAAAAATCTAAATGAAATCCCTAGCGATGACTTTACCAACCAAGGAAAAATGGGACATGTCATGGTAAATGGCAGAGGTCAATTTTTTTTACCTTTTCTCTCACTGATGATAATTATATGTCAGAATGCATATTGTCACTGTGGAAGTGCCAAGCCAGATGACCTAATAGATATTTTCAATGTGTAATTTCTTTGCTGTGAAATTAAAGTATTAATCAAACTAAAAGCCTGCTATGGTGGTGAAAGGTTGACTCTGCACTGAATGGCCAGAGGTAACAGGGCTGCCTCTCTCTTCCATTTATTGATGGCCTCTGCACCGTTCCCCAAAGAGGGTCTCTGAGACCTCTGTCAGCACAGACAACCCATTTTTTAATTATATTTCCCTCCCTGCGGCAGTGGTGGGTCTTCATGGGCACATTGCAACCGTGGGAGAATCTGTATCACAGGACAATTCAAGGTAAGATTTATTTTGTCACAACAAACAAAACCTTAGGGAGTGGGAAACAAAATACTTAATACCTTTGCAGCGTTTGAAACTATTGTGTCTGGCACACTCATAGCTCATTTTTTAAACATTTTAAAATGTGAAGACAAAATATTGATTCTTGAAAATGCCCAATTACTATGAAATATCACAGTTAGGTATGCATATTTTCCCCACTTGTTTTGTTATTCTGTATGGGAACTTGGCACACCGTCACTATGTATGAAAAATACGATTTTTAATTTAATACTTTTGAATGTTTCAGAAAGTATTTTCTGAATAAATATAGAAGTTAACATATTATAATATTTAACATTTATCATGTGGATTTCACATTCAGCGACTGATATTTATATATTAAACCAATTGATTTTCTAAATCCAGTAATAAAATTAAAAATAAGGAAATAAATAATTCAATTAAAAGCAAAAATAATCCACTTATTCATCAAGTCATCATTTCTTAGTTATATGTGGTTGGAGGTAACTACCTAAGCTAAAAATCTATGTAAGTAAGAATATTCCTTAAAATAACACATACTGTTTACAGAGCTCTTTTAGGTTATATTCTATATGGTGTTTCAATCACTTCATGTACAGGATCTCATTAAAATCTCATTTACAAATGTGGAATCTGAGGTTCAGAGTTTAATAAATGTTAATAATATTCTTATTAACATCCACCAGTTTTGTTATTAATATATCATTAATTGTTACATATTCTCAAAAGATGATAGCTATCCATCCCTTCCTTCCCTTTTTGCTCCTTACTTCAAAATATAGAGTCTAATTATTCTCTCTTTGAGTATTGGCTGGCTTTAATAACTTGTGGACCCAATAGAATACATCAAACATGATGTAATAGGGATTCTGAGAATAGGTCTTTAAAAGTAAATTTTGCCTTCTGTGTGATTCAAAATTAGGATACACCCTCCTGCAACCCAGGTACCATGATCGAGTCCAAAGCCAGGCATGGGCACTGTGGGCAAGAGCATGAATGACTGTCCCCATAAACTACCCAGAGTACGAGGGAAGGAACCTCTTGGATGTACAGCCCAGTCAGGCCTTGTGAGGTTCCACCCAGAGTTGCCATCCAGATGCAGCTGCGTAGAGAACTCAGGTAGGCTCTCGCGGCTGAGAGCTAGGACTCCTCAGAACTGTTAGAAATAAAAACACACTGTTTATTAAGGGCCTAAGTTTTAGGTTGTTCATTATGAGCAACAGATAACCTAAACAATAAATGGAGTTTGTTGTGGCACAGGGCTAAAACATTTATGTGAATGGTCTGATTTAATTCTTATGGTGATGCTTTGAGCTTCTATCATTAGCTTCATCATACAGGTAAAAAATAAAAACTTAGACTCACGAACATTAGTGTTTCTGTAAAAGTCACATGAGTAGTGAGTCAAATCTCCACAGTCTTACTCCAGGCTGTGCTCTTGGTTCCCATGAAAAGTAACCTTATTTTTATTACAGAGCTGAGATTCCCTCCACTCCCCTTTGTAATTGTCATCCACTCACCCCAGTTCTGATGTGAACAGCTTCTCTCCATTGAAGAGGAAGTGTGCCTTCCAGTCCCTCTTTGCTGAGTGGTCCACGCCTCGCCGCTGGTGCTGTTTTCCAGCATGGTGGAGGTGGTGCCTGGGAACAGTGCAGCCTGCATGGAGGAGGACCCAATGGGCAGCAGATCTCATCGGGCCAGGCAAGGCAGTAAGCCTTGTTTGGTGGAAATGAGGAGTGTTAAGATAAGATAGAATAAAAGAAGAAAACAGGTTCACTATAGACTTAGAAATTTTAAGGACTGGGGTGTGAGCACATGAAATTGCAAAGTGAGTCAGTTTCTGGATTAACCAGAAACTGGATTAACCAGGTGGATTAACCAGGGTTAGCCTTCTGAAATAAGACTTTTTGTTTTGTTCCAAACATGATCAGAAGCTACATTTAAGTGTCTTAAAGTGATGCTATATGTTGTTCTTGTATTTTTAAGGGTAGCATACTCTCCTGCTCCAAGACACTCTTGTCTTTAAATAAACTCAGTGGACTCTCCACAAGGTATTGACCCTCAGCTTCATGCACATGCAACATAAAATCAAATCCTATTTACACAAAGATGACCACTTTGAGCCAGAAAGAACTCTTGTGTTCTGAATTTTTTGCAATCTCATAGGATAAGTTTAAATAAGGTTTTACTCGGTCCCTGTATAGCTCATCAGGAATTCCCCCTGGCCCTATGAGAGGGTCCCATAAACAGATTTCTAAGTGCATCCTTTACCAAGAGGCTCAGCAAGAACCACCCTCAAACTCGGTATGCCATTCTAAAGGGAGAAAAACATAGTAATCAAAAAATAAACTGGCAAAAGTTAGTTTTTTAAAAACAAACAAAAAAAAAGGGATGACTCTGGTTCCCCATTTCTTTCCCATCTTTGCCCCCATTTCTATCTCCTCTTTCTCACATCTTTGGATTTCTTGCATTAGGTTAAGAGTATAATTGTTTCTTGCTCTGTTCTCATAGTCATGAATATGAGTGATCAGTTCTCTCCGGTCAACATTAATACATCTATCCCTTCTACATATCTTAGAAATATGGAAATGCCTACAGACATCGCCTATGAGGTTTTTAGAAAAGAAAATTATTTTAAGCCAAATTTAGGTATATACGTCAACTCACTCCATAAGAGAAAACCTGTTTCTGCATTGTTTTTCCCTCCAGATGCAAGGAGCACTGTGAAAACAGAGTTCCCTCAGGGATGTATGAATTGTGCCTGTTCTTAGTAAATTGAAAAGAGGTGCTGAGAAATGGCAAGTTCTCCCCAGCACCCGGAAACTTCTCAGTTTCCCTGGCAGACACTGGGAAACATTTTCCATTGTGTTTTGGAATTTCTTATATAATTGTTTCCAAAATTGAATTCTCAAGTTGCAGATTTATAATAAATAGTTTCGTGGATAAATATAGTTTCTACTGTGATGGCCTATAACGGGTTATTTTCTATTACTTTTTTATCATTGTATTGATGAGTGAAATGTTCACGGTTCGTAATCTAGAATTTGCGCTAACACAGATTCTTTAATAATAAAGACCCTGAGGAAAAAATGTTTTATGTTTCACTCCAGTGTTCAGCCCATAGTGACCGCTGTCAGATGCTGACGGCTGAGCACTCCCTATGAACACAGGATGTCCATGTCGTGATAGGCGACACTCTCTCTTTGGGAATGTTAAAATTCTGTTACATGTTTTCCATTTTTAAACCACACACACCCCTTCTTTGTCAAGTCATAAATATCTCTTTCTGCCAGTACATGTCTATGGCTATCTCCTTCCTCAATTCCTTATTAAAGATATATAATTAATATTTTCTCTGCTTCACAATTATAAAGAAGCTGATGATCATTGTGAAGAAGTGATATCTTTCTTCACCGGAGCACTCTCTTCCAAGGTTTTTCTTTCATCAGATAATATTAGAAACCAGAGTTGCATTCATATACTATGCTTTTATGTAAGTAAACTGAGCGGGGGAGGGGAGAGAGAAAGAAGATTAGTTCATCACTTCATGTACAATATTATATTTGAAATCACTTGTCATGCAAATCTGGACTTTCACTTTTCATGAGCTAGGATACATCTGGAAACAGAGCCCACATCCACACATGGAAGGCAAGGCTTTTTCCAGCTAGTTGTTGGATGACATGATGTCCAAGGATGGCCCGATCCCTGCCAACAACCACACAATGACACTGGTGTTCAAATATATTATCATAATGTAAGTCAAGTGCCACTTAAACACTTGCCTTTGTGACAGTACTTATTCTATTCCAGCATCAGCGGACCCTGTCTGACGAATGGCTGGTTCTCAGAACTCCTAATGCTTCTACCTTCCTTAACACGACCATAGCATAATCAGCCCTTTCTAGTGTGGGCTACTGAATTGAACCCAAAGAAAAAATCTTCTGAGATTAGAGTAGGTTATATGCCCTTTTGTTGTTGTTTGGCCAATAACATTTTTAAATATACAGAATCTTTTTAATATGTGAGATACACATGGAGAAAAATTATTGGTGATTTTGTGGCAAAGAGCACAAAGTGAGTGAGAGAAGAAAAGACATCTCATTGGCTATGTGACAGACATTTCAGTGTCTCTGTATCAAATCAGAATTCAGCTAGAAAGGTCCAATGATTGTGATCCTACACCCAAGATCCCCAGTTTATTTTGTACTGAGAATGATGCCTGTGTTCTTATCCCTAGTCTGGTCTTTGTTTCTCAAAATAAACTCCATAAAATTTACGTGTCCACAACATGATTCTATAAACAGGATCCAGCACAAATACCACACCATTTTTATTACAAAATCATAAGCATACAATGCTGTAACCTAACAATGTCACACTCAAGCACACCATATGGCATTTTTAGGTGAAATGTTCAAATTGCTGTCCATCTCATGTGAGACATCCGTGTACCCTACTAACCACACTCAAGCAAGCCTTACTTCTGCTGGACCCTGTACATTGTGAAAGCTAAAGCACAGTTTTCAACAGTTTTGCAAAGGGATCTTTTGCAAATAAGGCTACAGATTCTAGAAGGAGAACAGAGGTGAGAGCCCCTTGTGATAAAGGCTGTTCATGTTGGTGAAACTTTGACTGGGGCCTCAGATTTCCTGGGGTTGTACCCCACCAGTGGCAATCATAAAATGCGAATTCAAGCAAGTTGCTTCATTGTTTTTTCTTTTTCTTTTTTTCAGTTTCCCGCCCCACCCCCACCCCTTATCCATGGTGAGGCTGCCAGTAACGCCTGTGTCTTGGGGTGTTTTAAGAGTAAGTGTGCTGAAGATAGCCAAGCCCTTAAAGCCACGGCTGGCAAGTAGCAAGTCTCGTGTGGGTGTCAGCTCTCACTGTTTTAACCAACATGTTCTTTATCTAGTGTACTCTTCAAAGAATTCTACGTGTATTTTTTTTAATATCATTGCCCATTTCTTTCCACTTCTAAGGGAGAGGGAAAGTTCAGCTCTCACTTTCAAGAATTTGGAGGATCCATAAGTAATTAGGACCAAAATTATGGAAGATCTGTTTAGGAGGCTAAGTGACAATTACAGAAATTAGTAACTTGCGTGGCCTTAGACGTTAGCCTGTCAAACAAGCTGTGATTTGAATTTTTAATTTTTTTCATATAACCATGTGGCCTAAGCTAGTGATTTACTCAGTGAGCTTCCTTTTTCTTGATAATGAACAATGTTCTTATTATAGTAGCTACATTAAATCACTGACAGCTAGTAGGTTGTCAATAAGTCTTTATTGATTCAAAAATAATTGCTGAGCCTCTATTGTGTAGCAGACACTGATAGGTCCCACGAATATAACCTTGAACAAGCCCTTATGGTTCTTCCATGGAGGGACCTTTTCTTCTAAATTCCTACCTATGCTAATTTTTTATTGCTGCTGTAACAAATTATATAAATGTAGTGGCTTAACACAACCCATGCTTTTGACTTTACAGTTCTGTACATCAGAAGCCCAATCTGAGATCTCAATGAGCTAACATGATGTTAGCCAGACTACACTCCTTCTTCAGGCTCTGGGAGAGACTCTGTTTCCTTGCCTTATCCACCTTTGAGAGACCGCCACATTTCTTGTCCAAAGGCCCCTTTTCTCCACCTTCAAAGCCCGCCACTTTGCACCTCTTTGGCATCCTTCTGTTGTAGCATCTCAACAGATGTTAAAGACTCTCGTGGTCACGTTTGGCTCACCCAGCCCATCCAAGCCAATCTCAAGGTCCAAAACCTTAATGATGTTTAGCCAAGTCGCTTTGGCCACATAAGGTAGTACTTTGCAGAGATTCCAGGGGGATCCTCTTTGGGAGGGTCATTATTTGTCCTCCCACACTTTGTTGATCAAGTCTGAAAATTTCTGTAGGTGCACGTTGTTCTGCATTCAGGAGGCCAGGAGAGTACTTACTGCTTAGTTGCCAGTATGCTAAGCACTTTCATTAAATCAGCTTAAATGCTTTATAGAGATGTCAGCTTGGCCGGGACAAGGTATATTTTTTGTTTGAGATTCTCTCTCACCCCCACTGTGAAAAAATTATCTCTTCTGTTGATGTGCTTAATTACCCACGGTAAAGGGCATTAGGCAATGATACTCTGTAACGCTTGCCATACGAAGGCTATCCTTTATCATTAGCAAACCGCTTAATGGTGAGCTTGCAATTGTACCTCTTACCTAGCGGGTATTAGTAGCCCACTTATCAGTTTTCCTAATGAGATGAATCATGAGGTAGGGATGGGGATGGGAGGCGGGAGCTGGGTTAATGTTCCAAGGGGGCTAATTAGAGTCAGGTGAGAGCTGGAGAAAGCAACCAAGGTGATTTCAGCCAGAGCCCACGTGAGAAGTTCTAATTAATGGGAGAGATGGGCTTTGCTTTAAGACCACTGGAAAAATACATGATTCCCTATTTAACTTTCCTGACTTGGTGGCCAGATAATGTAAAGTCTCAATGTATTATTACTTTTTTAGTGAAGATAGGTAAAAGCCCCTCCACTTTTTTGTGGTGCATTAACCATAAGACTATGTAAAACCCCAAAGCCTTAAAAAGATATACTAAGCAGAACCAGAGGTCAATGACAAGAAGGCAGTGCTATTCCAGAAATTCATTTCATCAGAATAGGTAACACCCAGTGAGCCTAACAAAGTGTTAGAGCTGAAGGCCTTTGCGGGGACAGGGAAATATGGCGACCTTGCTTGCCCATTCTAACATCTGTGAATCTCAATACATGGCCCAGTTCAGGAATAATTTAGCTGAGGTGCCATCCGAAAACCACATAAGCTTTAAATTTATCACTTCAGCAAAGTTATTGTTCCTTCAGAAAAAGGTATACAAGGTATTTTAGCTGCAGGGTGCATAAGCAGAGAAAGTGTTTCCTGCAGCGATTCTCTGCCTTTCTACTAAATTAACTGCACAAGAGCCGACCGCGCTCCGGTATGACATTTCGTTTTCTAATCTGTTTAATGCCATGGTTTGCACATGATGTATTCCGACGTGCTTTTATGTTGCAGATACTAAAAAGCACATTAGAAGGGCAGTAGGGATTCTTTGACAGACAATATAACTTGTTACAAATTGCATTTTCGGAAAAATTATACCCCCCAAAATCCAATCTTATCTTATGATTTTTCCCCCTCAAAATTACATTTTACCTCCTGCCTGTCTTCTTGTCTGTTGTGTCTATGCTTTCTCACTTTGAGATCCTCCTGATTCATTCCCCTTTTCCTCTGTGCCCTGCGGTAAATGAATTCAAATCTATTGTGAAGGTAGAAATCGACAGCGCTCGGAGATGCAGTCAGCATTAATGCTGAGACTCGTGTGCATGCTGTGGGAGGGTGCCTGCACGCGTTTCTGGCTCCAGTCTAGATTTCAACTCTGTAATCTCTTTTTGTTCCCAGTAAAAGCAGACTGTCCTTTACCTGTTCACACTCACTCTATGCTTTTAAAATGTCAAATTAGTGATAAAGTAGTGTGAGCATCCTTCCATATTTTCTGCAGGCTCATTTGTGAACTATTGATGAAATAAAATTAACCCCCCTAAAAGCTTTATCATCTAAGCTGTATGCTCCAAGGCATGTGTACATGTGTTCTCTGCCTATATGTGTTCTACATTTTACCACACATAGTACCCACACACGGAGAAATCTGAAGTGCTTCTACTTGTTTCTACTCACTGGTTCTACCCTTTCCTTGTTATCTAGACTGGATCTCGTATTTTAAAGGAGGCATTGGTTTTCAGATTTTAACCATAACCATTTCTCTTTTAATTCTGAGGGATTTTTCTCTCATTGTTCACTTTTATTGCATTTTTCTCACATGGGTCCCATTTTTCCCCTCCTACTTCTAAGAGATGAGGGTAATGTTCACCTATCACCTTCAAAAATCTGGAGGACACAGAAATGAATAATACACATTAAAGACCTATGTAAGTGGCTATGTGATAAAAATTCAAGGGAATGCAAAGACATGAGCTCATGATGTTGGTTTGTTCTATTTTGTTTTGTTTGGCAGAAATACCTTGAATTGTTAGAAGTCTTTCTGGGCCATTTTATCTCATCAAAGCCCTGCTTTCCCCTAGAATGACGTTAAGCTGCCATTGACTTAGGTCCTTCCCATCTGCAGCCTTCGGAAACTCTTAGGATACGTCTACTCCTGTGTCTAGCGCTCAGACTCTAGTCAGCAGCTTTATGAAACAAGGGGAGTTCAGCTCTTAAAAGGAGGAGCTAAGTAAATCACTGCACAGGGCCACTCCTGGTGACTCTGAGGGCTTGAGCTGCACCCCACCCGCTCAGCCGCAGGGGGAGGGGCGGGGGAGAGGAGGTGGGTTGGGTCAGCCAGCAGCTCAGGCTTCTTTTAAGATGAAGAGAGATCAGGGTCCATCTCCAACTCCTGCTGATGTTTTGAAGGTTTTTATCCATGTCTAGGAATTGGAGAAGGGCCGTTTTTAAAATATAAATGATAGTACACAAATGAAACAGAAAACTCAACCAAGATCAACAGAAACTTTGAAAAAATTAAATGTTGTAAAAGAAACCCAGTAACAGAGCAGTCCTCGCAGGCTAATTACCATTAAGAATTCAAGATCATTTCTTAGAAAATTCATAGTTATTCCACATTTTAAACCTGTGAAAATATTGGGAAGAAATGTTTTGTCTTGACAAAGATTTTCTCCACAATCAACCTCACCTTGGCTCCTCTGAGGTCTTTTTGTACTTCCGGGTCTGTCTCTGTATTTTCCAGGTTTAGCAAATTCTACTACGATGGTTTAGTCAGAATCTCCCACCTTCAATATCTGATTACCTTCCATATCCCAATGTATTCTTCATCCTCCACCATCCCTCCGGTGATGTCAAACCACCCCGGCCTACCTTCAGCACGAATCCGCTTAGATCAGTTTAGTCGAAATCCTCTTTTACCCCTGATATTCCTCTTAGCAATTTTTTATTTGCTGACCCCCACTCTTGCCCCTTAGTTGCACATCTCCACTTGCCCAGGGTGTATTCAGAGTTGAATCCAATGTCTCCCCCTCTCTGCAAGACCTCATTGCAGTGGTTCCTACCACCAGCTATGGTGATGGGCCCCTTGAACAGTCTTCAACAAGCATAATGAATAATGTTTTCTATTGTTGGTCTGCAGATGCCGACCCCCTTCACCATGTTGTCATAGCATCTGGGGAAAAGAGGGTAGACCTGCCACATGAAAATAAACAACAATGGTTTTAAATGATTCCCAGGTTTTCTGGATCAAGTTTCTTTCCAAAAGATTGGACTGATTTGGAAGTCAGTTAGATTAAAAAAAATTACAAACTATTACTGAGATCAAAAAGATGTATCAATAGAGATAGCACAAACTTCTTGTAGAACTGGGGAAGAATCACCTTCTGTCCTTAGTATATAAGTTAAAAATGAATGCCTTGAGTATCAATTTATCAGATTTCTTCAAGAGGAAGAAATGGCAGAGTCAGTTGTCTGGGGGTCCCATGATGCCAGGAGTGACGTCAGCCTTGCTCACTCTCCAACATCAAGAGCTGCATCAGGGCCCTCCCTGGTGTGACTCAGTGGATTGAGTGCTGACCTGTGAACCAAAGGGTCACCAGTTTGATTCCCAGTCTAGGGCACATGCCTGGTTTGTGGGCCAGGACCCCAGTAGGGGATATGTGAGAGGCAACCACACATTGATGTTTCTCTCCCTTTCTTTCTCCCTCCCACCTACTCTGTCTAACACTAAATAAATAAAACCTTTAAAAAAGAAAAAAAAAAGAACCACACCAAGGCTAGATTTATCAGACAGGGATTTCAACAATAGCTGAGAGACTCCTACTGGAATTGTAAATATTCCAAAAAACCAAGGAAAAACCCTCAACCTTATAGTACAATCTAACTTTGCTTTTTGCATACATTTTGAGGGAGGTAATACATACAAAGCTCAGCTCCTCAAAAGTGAAATCTCTCTGCTCAGTGTTTTGAGGCGATATGAATACTTATAACCGTCACCATGAAAGGGGTTCTGTGGGTCACATATTAATTTCAAATGTGTCATTCAATTAGCCGTGTGGCAAGAATGCTTCAGTTTCATCATCAATAGCCATCACTTCACTGTCAAACATTTTTATTAAGGTTAAAATTCAATAAATAACAGGGATACAATTTTAAATTCAAGGTCAGCATATAAGTCCAGGGAAAATGCCAGAGGCATTGAGTCACCTGTGATTACTAACTCTAGCCAGATACTAAGGCTTTAGAATAATAACATTCTTTCTCTGTACTTCAAGTACACATCAGGCAATGCTAATTTTCTTTGTGGTGTTTCTTTGAAATGCAAGAAAGTATTGCTTCATGATGAAAGTTCCCTAGTTCCCAGGTGCTGGGTCAGGGAGGAAAGTTCCCTGCTTGGATAAATTATTTCCTCAAGTCAAAAATATTTTAAACCAAAATGCCTCATTTGCAACTTGTCATTTGGGGACAAAGCACTAATCATAGGAGAAGTTCCTTTGAAAGAGAATGCAAATGCAGTAGAAAGTTCTTTGGGAGGGCTTTGAAATTGTTAAGGTATTTGAAAACTGTGATGAATTAAACTTCATGCTAGCCTAAACATCTCACTTATACCCCTCCAAGAATTCTTAAAAACAGGTTTTCTTAGTATGTATTTCAGAGAATAATTAATTCCCTAACAACAACATAGAGTATAATGACTCAGAATAGTCAGTTAATGGGGTGGGGGGGTTGGGAATTACCTCCTGGATGAGGATCTTTCTTTGACATGTTATTAATATAGGTAATACTGATCATACATACTTCATAAGATTATATGAACACTAAATGAAATCATGACTCTGAACTCTCTTACCTAGAAGATGCTGTGGCATAGTATGTGACTGCGTGGCCTCCAGGGTAAGATCGCCTGGGTCTGATTGTTGTGCTTGTCCAAAGACTAGTCCCATGACTTGGGCAAATGACATCCTTTTGTTCCTGTTCAGTAAAAGTGGCTGCGATACAGGAACCTTTCTCCTAAGGATGCTATCAAGATAACATTGGAACATATACAAACAGAAACTAGTACATATCATTTGACCATCTCCTGGTTTGTTTGTTCTCAAGTTTTCACTGTCTTCTTTGGTCATGTTTAATTCTTCCAACTCTAAACAAAAAATAGTGTGCACTTCATGTCAGAAATACAGTCTTGTTACTTTACTTCCAAACTCGCCAACGGCATTTTAATTTATAATTTAAGCCATGTATTTGTCACATATGTTCTTATTTAAGGAGAGGTGATTCTTGCCTCTGGCTTCCCAATAGGCATCTCCCTAGCCGCTGTATTGATTTGGTTTTGAAATGGCCTGTGCTAAAAACGCTCAACAGATAGCAGCTTTGTTTTCACAGTGAAGCCTTCTGCCCAACGCATGCTTTGCCACTGCCCAGTTGGTTGGATGGGAAGTGACCATTTGTGTCTCAGCAGGCTCTGCAGAATAAGGAAATGTCCACTGAGTTGTGTTTGCTTAATTTTTTCTGCAGCTATTTGATCAGATCAGCTCTTGCAAATCGTATAATGCTTGAGGGACAGCACGCATTTTATATCTCCCTTGATCCCTGGGGCTGACAAACCATAGAGTATTTTCTTTAGATGCATCATTTAATGGGTAGGGAATGATCAGTGTGGCATATTTCAAAAAATCGACTCAGTAAACTGAACACTTTCCATTGCCAAAGTCTGCATGATACCAAATACAACTCCTTTTATCATTACATTATTCTAGGTTTCTGATTGGAATAGGCGGTTTAAGACAATGACCTTGTGTAACATTCAAATTTATTACCTTGGGGTAACAGGACCTTGGCTCAATTTCCACTTCTGTAAAATAGGGAAGATGATGGTACTTACCTCAGAGAATTTTGGCGAGGATGGAGGTAATGCACGGTGACAGGAAGATGCCAAGATTCATCTCCCTCCACTCATAGAGGAAACTGAGGCATGCTGAATTTCAATAGATTATCCGCAACTCGCAGAAAGTGGAGCCGCATATTTGAAACTTTAATTCCGAATAGCTGATACCTACTCTCGAGTTCTTTACAATCCCATCTTCCTGCTCTCATTTCTAGAGTCACTGTCGAGGTTATAGTCTTTGAAAAGCGAAAAGGAAAAAAAGGAAGAAGGAAGAAAGGAATGGAGGGAAGAAGGGAGAGAGAAAGGGAAGAGGTGGGGATAAACAATTTGAAATAAACATATTTATGTAACCCTGATAATACTCAGACTCTACATGGCTCAGGCCGTTAAATTCATATGTGAAGAACTCAAATATGTGGCTTTACAGGACCCTTGATTGAACTGATTGATGATCAATTGATTGAATATCAATATCAATATATTATAGTTTTTTCTTAAAAAGAAGCCCCCCACCCTATCTGGTTCATACACATAGCCCTCAGAAAGATCTCTGGTCATTTTCACTGGTCATTGCTTCCATTCTCCAAAAGTTCCATACAAACCCAGTAGCTGGTGAGAAGTGTCCTGACTTGTTTTAACATATTTCTGTCACTGCTATATTATACTTCCTGTTTGTTTCCTTTTTCATACCCACTTCCCTGGAGAGCCACACCCCAACTGTAAATGGAGGCGGGCAAAGTCTGGGAGTGAATTTACTTGGAGGAAAGTGTGCAGAATCTACAGTAAAGCAAACTCTTTTGTTGTTTTGTTTTTCTCACAAGAATGTCACTTTTCAGCAAATGTTCCAGTCCACTTCATTGATCTTACTTCCAAGAGGAGCTGGAAAAGGGTTATAATCAAAACCTTTGTACACATCTAGCCTCCAGGACAAAGTTAGTGATTGGATGGTTTCCTAACGTCCCCATCGTCCCTCATGAACCCTAATCAATTTTATATTCAGGCCAAATTGGATTGTTCTCTCTCCCTATATGTTCTACAGCCACACTCATCTCTGGGCTCTGCTTTTCATTTTTCCCTCAACTTATGCTATTTCCTCTCAACAACTCACAGAAAACCCCGTGTGTCTATGCGAACCTTTATTAAATGCATCTCGCCAGCATGGGCCTATGTCTTAGGCAAGGAATGGGGAAAAGGAGACAAGAAAGTGGGGGTGGGAGGCAGC